>PNEQ01037083.1:0-10133 GCA_003012365.1 Medauroidea extradentata
AGTTGGTAACTTCACATTTATTGGTGATACTTCTACACCTGACGTTGCTTCGTCGGTGTTAGACATTTCAAATATTTAACTTATTCACAAAATATAAATGTTGTTACTTACAGTTTTCAATGTGAATATTTCTTCAAGTTTTGTACTGTGTACTAGAATCACGTCGGGGTCACCAATTTGTGGTTTACACAAATAAAATATACGTTATTCGAGTATTAAATATATTTGCAAATTATATTCATGTTTACATTAGATTGACCAAACATAAAAATAATTCTTCTGTCTCTTGCAAATTAAACAAATCCTCCATGGATAACTATAATAATATGATGTGTTCATTTATAGTACTCTAGTGACTCCACAAGTGTCTTTAACACTGCTGGTACTAAATACTAGTACACCTAAGCATAACTAAAATGTGGTATATAGTTCATTGCAAAATACTAGCAGTAGTACATTTTACTTATCGTATAACATTGCAGCACTTTAAACAGTCTGACTAGGTTGAAAAAACAATAAAGTCAACATTTAACTCATAGAAAAGGTGCACGTGTAAACAGACACACTTTGAAACAAATTATTTGAGTATGAATCGACTTAGGCAGCCTTCGATTTACTGTTGACAACAGCTAAAATTATCGACCAGCGCTCCATCACCTGCCGGATCTACTGGTCAGGTTTTAATAATGCGGTTTGTTTATCTGTGAAGTCAAAGTATTTTTTACCTTCATATTTGTAATCTTTTCTTAATGAATTGATTTAGTTTCCTTTTAAAAGCTTAAAAGGTTCGTTTTTTTATTGCGTAAAAGTACGGGGATAATATAATACATGTACGTGTGTTTGTTTATCTGTTTTTTTTTTAAGGGAATGGTTTCAGATTTCGGGGGGGGGGGGGATATATACCCCCCCCCCCATCACCCCTGCGTACGCCACTGATTACAAACGATAGCTCTATGAATCATTTCCCTATTTACTATACTCGCTTGCAGTAGTGAAATGCGTTTCGTGACAGCCGTCAGCTAATCACACACGTGATTATGAAGTATATATTTTTGGCGTTCAACCTGACCTGTAATGTATTTGCGAAATTGACGTACCTCTAACCATCATCTCTAAGGCTAGTGGAAATGTTACACTTGACCTGATACCACTGGTTTAAACAGTCCGTCAGTCTCGCCACACAAATTGCCGTCCTACAACAGTAACGTGTATTCCATTCTGCTGTTGCAAGTTCCTGTCTATTTGTAACAAAGAATGACAGCAAAATTGCTATAAAAGAATACAGAAAGCCTACTGCATACAGGACGATACCTCTACTTTGTCCAGGTGACGTTGTTGGCGCATTAGTGCGATGATTGTCTTCCACTAAGATTTCCGTGTTCAATTCTCGGTGCAGTCGAAGTGGCTTTTCGCATGTGGACAGTAGGCCGGATTATGCCGTTCACCATGGTTTTGTCGGGGACCTCTCGTTATATCTGCATCTTCATTCCACCGCTGCTCCATACTCACCTCGACGGTCCTCAGTCAAATTTTACTATTTCAGCACGAAATATTTCTGCTTTCTTACGAATATAAAAGAAAATTGTGAATTTTTATGGAAAACAAGGTGTATGGAAACTGCAAGACAAACTTAAAAGTCCTTAAAGTAGTTCTAGAAATAAAATTACGACTTATTTCAAGTTTTAAAGTATTTAAAATTCTCTGACCTCTTAACCAAAATATTTCACTGCGAGTTGGGATATCGAATTCTTTGGCTGAGATTCACCCCCAACGTCAAGTTGACTTTTCTCGACCCGCTGAGAGTGAGGTCATTGGGTATGGTGACACACGACTTTACACAAGGCCAGTAACTATGGGGAAGGAATCTGCTACGTCTATTGTTAAGGAAAATAACCCTGCATTCGCCTAGAGAGATTTCGAGAAACCATGTAAAACCGAACTCATGAAGGCCGGAGCCGGGAAACATGTTCTTCCGAATGCGAGTCCAACGTTTTACTCGGTACCGATTACTTAGTTTCCGTAAGGTACGCCGCGGGTATAACTAAGTTGCTTCTTCAACCCCAATCCTACATTCTATAGAACTTGAGAATACGTTTCCATTCAGATCCGTATACGTATGCCGTGATAAGTGTATCAGTTTTAAGATAGGCTCTATTACTAATAAAACAGAGAAATACAGTGATCTACATTCCATGGTCATATCAACATTGTTACTATCTCAGATTTTCGTGCCGTTAATAAATTTTAGACTAAAGGAATGTTAGTACCGAAAAGTCTTTAAAACACATGAAACATACACATCGCCCACTTAAAAATTGCCGCGAAATGTACATGTTATGTGGATTTTTTACAGTTAAGATTCTTACTTGGTCATATCGTCTCAAGATTCATGTTTCCAAAGTTATGAGTTTGAAGCGCTTATCGGAGAACCACACATTCGAGTGCAACATCGGATGAAAAATTTTATGAGCTGTGTTTTTTCTAGACAACGTGAAGTGAGGGATGTTAAAATGTATAGCGTGCACTTTTCCGTTGCTAACTTTTGTTTATTTTCGTAAGTCAAGAACGATAAAGATGGCAGCCTTTGTAATAAAACGGTCCTGCTCCTCGTGATCTCTCGTCTGGAAGCTCTTGGTGGTGTAGACAACGCTAGTGTTGTGAAAACACTATTACTTCAACCGTTTATACGTCAGAAGTTTAATACGCAGTATTTCAACTATATCTTGCTGATACACCAAGTAATAAAACGAATATTTAATTAAAAATATCTAATTTTACTGAGAACCTATTATTTCTGTCAGTTAAATACAAAATTCAATGTAATACCTATTTATAAAATTTCAACACTTTAACTTTTTTTTTAATTTTTATGGTATAATATTTTGAGCATCTCTTATATGGGTATTATCAAAGAAACTTAATAAAACAGTTGAGGCATCATCATTCTGTTACATATTTACAACACGTTTATGCCGTATCTTAAGAAACTAGATGTATTTCAAGAAGAGCAATACATTTTTTTATTTATACGTTCTTGAAATTTTCGAATGGTCACTAAGGAAAAAATTGTATAAGTTAATATAACTGAGACGTGTTTCGAAAGATGCAGATGAAACCAGGCAGTACGAGGAAACGTTTTAGTGACAAACATTGGATTTGATCATGTTTCATCATTTTACCTTCTTAGAGAGTCGTTGGTAGAAATCATTAGCTAATTGGGAAGGATGTCGTTAAAAAAAATATTTCACTGTAGAGTTTCATTGTGCCTTATTCAAAATATAACGTTTTTAAAGTATTTGTAACACACATTATTTTAATTCTTCATTTTTAACTATTTTGGGTTCGTAATTGGACTTGCTTGTATCGATACCGTCGCGGTCTGTATCTGAACAAACGCTGGACGCCAAAATTTTGAATAATGTTCTACAAAACAAATACAGGGACACTAAACATGATGAAATGCTGAATACTAGGTTGCACGTTTAAGCCGAAAAATAATAATAATAACTGAATTTGTATCTCAGCACGTTGTAAAAATTATTATTGCCGTGGTGCCGACACGAAAATGGTTATTTATGCAAAAGTAATCAAACAATTCGAGCGTTACCTACGTGTATGTGTGAGAGAGATGAATATACACAGATACATTTTTTTAAAATAGAGAATATACATTTTAATAAGGGAAAGTAATATGTTAATAATTTCAATTGAAATATTAGGAAGGTAGAAAAACCCGATATTTGGAAACAAAAATGTAAACTTTTATAATAACTGCCTCAATTTTTTCCAAAGAATGTAAAATTTGTAGTGTATTTAAAAATATGGATCAATATTCTGCTCATAAATAATAATTTTACACCTTCTAGTACAATGAAACGTAAGTTCATGGACGTTAATTAATTAAGAATTTATTCTATTTTTTTACACTCCTGCAATTAAGGTAAGAATATCTGGAACGTTAAATGAAGTGGAGCTAATTTTTACCGAATAAATATTGACTTAAGTTAAAATATTTTGCTTCCAGTACAGGATACCGAAAACAACGCACCTTATACTGTCGACGCAATAAAATATTTATTTCGCATGGCGTCGTACTTACGCAAGAAAATAAATTATTTGTTAATATTTTAAAATGTATGTAAGTGTAGGAACAAAGATAAAGCATAAGAACATAATAAATAGGAAATAAATTGGAAATAACGGAATAAAATGGTCCAATATATAAAGCAAGCATTTTTATACCTAAATAACATTTACCTTTTCTAACTGAAAAATAACATAAGCACATAATTACATGCATTCAATTATAAACCAACTCAAATGACTTATTTATTCACGACGCCCTTAGTATCGGTATTAAATTATTCATTTTACAAGATAAAAATTACATTGACTACTGATTTGGTTTGTAAAGCTTGGAGGTTGCTGGATCGCTCAGGCCTGGACTACAAGTAAGTAAGATTACTTAACACAGAAGTAGAACTATATTTATATTTAATGCTCTTTGTCTCAGGCCTTACCTTATTCAGCGCGAAGTGTAAAGCAACACTTTGAAATTTGCACCTTCATTCTGTAGCCTACGATATTCCCGGTGAAGTAAGCGTTTAAAGGGGAGAGGTAGATGCTAAATTTTATTTATCGATGTTCTGCAATAACTTCTGTTTTAAAATATTTCTGGTAAATGTGGGAATGCTAAGGTGTATAAGATGTTTGTGACGTATTTCGGAGATCATAATAGTGTTATACATTCATCTTATATTGTAATTGTTATAGTATAATTCCCTTGTAATGATTCTGCATGACAAATTAACGAAATATTTAGCAGTTTATCAAGCATATAACATATGTCTTCCCAAAAAGAAAATTTCGATAATACAACTTGCATAAATGTTATGGCTCGATAACATAAATTCAAGAAAATTATCTAACACTTTCCCATAAGGCCAATTCTTCAAGGTTAGTAACCAAAATATTTAATGGGCGGAGAAATGCAAATATTACAGTTGTTTGTCATGTGTGGGAACAATACATATGAGTCAAAAAGGAAAATTAGCAGCGCCTTTTACCAAATATTTTACGAAAGGACACGGAAATACCTACGGTGCTGTACGTGGATAAATAAAATTGTTTACTTTTTCTTTTTTTTATTGAAAAAACGCATCGCGAGGAAGATGAAATAGTATTCCTGACAGGATAGTCCGTCACAAACTTTATGTTTTATGTACAGCATCTAACTGAGAGGATTGGTTATCTCTGTGGCGGCAGGGATAGATGTATTCATGAATGCGCAAGCTGCGGTACTTACCAAGCACTGGGATGTGCAAAGTGAAGGAGCAGAAGAAGCCGAAGGGAAAATGGAGGATAATTAAAGGATATTACTTCAATGGCAAGCTAGCAGGGTACGTAGTGTAAACGAATGCAACAGAAGTGGTCACGTAAAGTTAACTAATTCAAAATTCTGCAGTATCCTTTATATAGGCGCGGAAGAAAAAAACCGTACCACAAGTTCAAAATATGTTTATTTGTATATATTCTCGTGTTGGAATAAAGCGCCCGCCTACTGGGCCGTGTGTTTGTGTATAAGTAAGGCACGGCGCCAAGGGCGATGTTAGCCGGCTCAACTGGTGCGGTATCGCCTCTACCACAAGACACTGAAACTGCGTGCAGTATTATCATAGATCACTCGCCTGGCTGACACTTTCACTGGTGACTCCGTATTTTAATTGGTGAAAAGTTTCAAAGCAAGTCCATTGCATGTTTGTAGAGAAGTTTCATACGATACCTATGAGTAGTTTTTAAGATATAACATGTTGAAACAGCTGTTTTTAACCATTTTGTGGGGCTCCAAAAAATTAATTTTCTAACTAACGAATAGCTTTAAGAGTGCATGGCAGATAAATAAACGCTGAAAACATCAATTGATTTCTACGCTTTTCTCGAACCCAATATGGATACAATACCCAATGACAATCCTAGATAATGGTATTTGCCAACTTCATAAGTAAATATTTATCCAGAATTACTAACTCGCTACGCGTGATCTCTTGCGCCGCAGTTAAATGCACGAAGTACCGGCGTCAGAGATTGTGCGTCAGAAGTTCGTAAGACTGGAAACAGTTATGTTTAAAACGTTGGCTAAAACTATTGTCTAGGATTGCTATTGTTTAATTTTTGCAGACTGGCTTCAAGAAACCAACAGTTTATCTTAAAGCTACCTTTCCGTCATCATTTAAAGTGTATTTTCTTTTCTCCATTCTTACAATGGGCTCATGTGAAACACATTAGTTTAAAATAATGTATTTACAAACACACTGCAACATGCAACGCGTCTTAAGCACGAGGTGACACCTTTAAGGGTGTTCAAGTGCGATAAAGTCATAATGTTGTATTTATATGAAATGTTGTTAATTTTGTTTACGATACGTGTGAGTGCAGTTTCCTCTGACGAAACAGTTTTAGCTGGTGTAGTTTTCTCATAACGGTGCGTCAAAGTAAAAATTTTCACGTTCTGCTGCCATGCAAATAATGAAAACCAACTGACTTACAGACGTGAAATAATTGACAGTGAAATAACTTACTATGGGCTAAGTAATTGAACATTTGTAAAAATCCCGCGAAATGCTTCTGTATTTTATAAAATGTGCTGAATTTGCAACTTTGTTTCTATACTTTTGCGATTTTTATTTTTTAATTCGAAATATTACGTTGTGTGTTTTTTAATGTTTTACTGCATAGCTCATTTTATGTAAGTTCACAGAGAACTATTTTATTTAAGTAGGTCAGTTGGTCATCGCTATTTGCATGGAAGTGTAATAAGGAATGTTTGACTTTGATACCCCGCTATGAGAAAACTATGACAGATAAAATTATTTCGTAAGAGTAATATGTACTCACATGTTTCGTCTACAAAACTAACAATATTTCTTAAAAATATAAAATTATGAATTTTATCGCAATATGAACACCCGTAAGGGGCCTCTCCAGAACGACTGCAGGAGCGGTAAGGTTTCCGTTGACTGGTGTATGTAATGCATATCACCTCTCTGCGCAAGCCACTCAAGATGACGTGTAGTAAGTACTTTGCTAATATCCTTTCTCCTATTGGATTTTAAGCGATGACAACATTATTTTATTTATGGATAACGTAGTTCAAAGTCTGACGCTTGTTTCTACAGCTATGTTTTTTTTAATACGATTGTTAATTTTCTAGATACGGCAGTCTAAAAAATTCATTTTTGGCCGTTCTCAGGGGCCAGGAAATAACGTTTCTAATAAACGTGCCGAATTTTTAAAACTATAGCGACATAGTTTGAAGTGTGTGTTCGTTTCGTAGATATAAATATTTAATGTGCGTTAAGTAGTCTCGTTGAAAAGAGAATATTCGTTAGAAGTGCAAGTATAATTTTAATAGATAAATTTGACTTTAGCTGTAATTTTCTACTCTATTTAATGTAACGTGTAACATGTCTTGGATTATAGTTAAAATGTAACGCAACTGTCATTCTATTGTAAAGTGGGCTTGGCAATTTTATATAAAAAATTGTAAAATAAAGGATTCTCGAAGCTAAATGCAAAATTGATATGTTTTGTCAACGTTGTTTTTTAATCAATATCTTGTTATCGTAACGTGTTTCTGAGGCACGGACTCTAACGTTGAAATGTGTGAAGTTTGGTTGCGACACAAGATACCATGTTCAATAAGCGTGTCTCTCTGGCAAAATAATTGATAATTAAGTTGGGAAAAA
The DNA here is from genome assembly GCA_003012365.1 of Medauroidea extradentata. Lineage (NCBI taxonomy): Eukaryota > Metazoa > Arthropoda > Insecta > Phasmatodea > Phasmatidae > Medauroidea > Medauroidea extradentata. Next base: position 7,746 of record PNEQ01037083.1, read on the forward strand.
TCTGACAAGATTGTTAATTCTATTTTTTTTAAATTAACTGTACGGTAATATAAGTCTGCTTATTGGCATTATATTATGTCTTACATTCTTTATAATTACTTGGCTTGTAGAAGTAGGGCTAACAAAAATGCTATATTTTTTAATATTAATTTTCACAACCCTGCAATGTAAATTAATGAAGCGTCTATATCAACTTTATATTTAAAGTGTCAATTAAGTAATATTATAAGCCACATTACAAGTAGGCCTCTAATATATAATTTGAAATAATGTTTTAGCAAAAAAAATGTATTAATTCAACATGCCGATATGGGCTACGTCCTACGGCAAAAAAAAAATATAAATGGAGAGCTCAACAGAGTTGAATAAATTGGTGAATGAAATTTCTGTAATGTAATGTTTGTGATGTAAAGAACATAGTAGCGCGCAATCACATTTCACGAATAACTGAGTTTGAAACGGAGTTTATGCTATGCATTTAATCAATTTTGCAAATATTTTAGTAATTATTAAGTTACTGGGATTTATATGAAATAATTGTATTTCTAAGCACCTCTAAAGTAATACCATGGAACGTAAACTATATGCATCCTGAAATAAATATCAATGTAGTTTTATATATATATATATGTGTGTGTATGTATATACATATATATATATGTGTGTGTGTGTGTATACACATATATACATGTATATGTATATAAACAAACTTTGTGATCGTCAAGTTGTTTGGCAGTAAATGTGGTTACACAATTCCGTTTATTGTTGCCTATAGTTGAAATTGCGATTCGTAACTTGGTAACCAATGGAAACGAAGTTTTCCCGTTTCATAATCAGTCAAGAAATATAAGACAGCAAAATGTTTACACTCAACTGTACTCAGTTAAAATGACGTAAAGAAACCGGCGGTAATATGGATGATCGTTATCTACGTATAACACAAAAACAATGTTTAGCACAACAATGAATAATATAGAGTAAAAAAAAACCACTTATTCATAACTCTGTCCATCGGCTTTTTCAGAAATCGAGTTTAATAAAACAACTGCACTCGACTGATATATTCTTTTTAATTTTGATGTACAATTTCAATTTTTTTTCACACTATACTTGTCTTTGTTATTGTACATAAAATGAAAAACGACATTGTGATTTCAACAACTAATAAATCCTGTCAATTGATTCAACGACCGCTTTAATTTACCAAGACCAAAAACTGTAAAAAATGATCTTTTTTTATCTGAATCGAAAAAAAAATAAAGTTTTTGTTTATTACTGATCTTGATAAACAACAAACATTGTTATTGTTCACTGGGAACACGTTAGCAATAATATGAAGCAACAGCAGAATTTATTTTTTTATGTAGATATTCGACCGTTCATTTAATTTAATTTATTTACATCTACGTTTAAACAATATGGCATAAGCAGCAAGCAGTACAAATCATATGTCGGATGAGAACAACATGGCACCAGCAGTTAGATGTGATGTCCGTTTGTTGCTTGCACATACCTAATTGAAATTTAAATTCCTGCCTCACTAGTCGAAGACCATCCGAACTACTTATTCAAACATTTTAGAACGTTGTTTTGTGAAGTCTATTTGTAATCGTAGAAAGTTTGATGTTGCGTTCCGAACAAATAATAAAAACTGAACAACTTCCCGCCCTGAAACTACGTGGGTTTAATTTGTTTGCATGTGCTACTTCAAGACGTGGATTAGATTAGGTATACTAGGCCTATTAGGGAATATATTCAAATTTTCTAGTGTAATCAAATTTACTGAAAATTGGGCACATTACGTTGAATTTGCTTAGTGTATTTAATTTTGGTCGCATATATTTCCTTACGTTAAAACGATTTTGTGGTTTTGTACATCACTTAAACATAAACATCGTAACTTTCGGCCATGATTACGAATAAACTATTCAAGACACTGACTCCAACAACCTTTCAGAGGAGCCGTCGTCTAATATCGTTTTATCAGCCGGAGACAGAGACTCTAAAAGGAAGTAGATTGGGCGACACTGGTACGGGAGTATAGTACAACCTTTATGCAGGCCGCACTACTGTAAATTGGCTCGCAGAACTTTCACAGCTGTTCGTTTTTCTATCGTTATTTAAGAGGGCATGGTGCATAATTCAATGCTAAAAGCATTAATCTATAACCGTAGGTTTCTTGAAGCCAATTTGCGAAAGTTAAACAATAGCAATCCTAGACAATAGTTTTAGCCAACGTTTTAAATGAAGTTGTTTCCAGTGTTATGAACTTCTGAGGCACAATCTCTGACGCCGGAACCTCGTGCATTTAACAACGGCGCAAGAGGTCACGCGTAACGAATTAGTAATTCTGGATAAATATTTACTCATAAAGTTGTCAAATACCAT
>PNEQ01037083.1:10233-41380 GCA_003012365.1 Medauroidea extradentata
TATATATATATATATATATATATATATATATATATATATACACACACACACACACACGTGGGTTGGTAAGGTACGGGAAGTGGGCCATACTTCTCAAAGACAGCAAGGTCGTTACGGACGGTGCTATGAAGGCTCGGAGAACTTTTTTGATCTCTAATGTAACACCACAGAATATAAAAGTAGTAACAGAAGCTACAAGTCATGGTGTTAATCGTACTAGTTTTTTCTTTGGATTATCATGGTATCGGAGCTACCCTGTAATTTAGTCCTTCCTATGTAATATTGTGTGAGGAAATTGGCATGTAAGTAACGTCACAATTATAATTTATTAATATACATATGAGATACAAATTACAGTATACAGATATAGCTATGGTTGTTTAAACCAATGTCTCTAATCCACATGGTATTGTTTATTTTCCTGTACGCACCTAGAGCTGGTACGATAACAACAACGAAGAAGCTTTCCTTGCCGCTTCTGTTAGCATTCTCACAAAATAAATAAGCAGTAACAGAAGCGACAAGACATGATTTATATCGTACTCGCTTTCTCTATGGGTTGTCATGATGTTGGAGTTCGTTCAGTTTTGGTTAGACAACATTTTAGTAAGACCTATTAGATAATCTGGGAAGAAATTGATACGTAAGTAATGTGACAATTACCATTTATAAATATGTAATTGGGAACAAACTAATTACATTTTTTAAAAATATAAGTGGTTTTTAAACCGTTGTCTCCAATTCCACATGCCTTTGTTTACTTACATGTACGCCCCGAGACCTGATACAATAACAATGGTTGAAAATCCCCGTTATGTCGCTTCTAACAGAAGTAGGCTACTTATTATCTGATGTTGAGCCTAAAATCATCATGTTTACCATTTTTAAATATTTAGTTAATTTACAAACTTATTACAGTATCTCAAGCACTTCAAGTTGTTGTATAAGCCAATGTCTCTAATCCACGTGGTATTGTTTATATTCCTGTACACCCCGAGACCTGGCACGATAACGACAATGAAAACGCTTTCCTTGTCGCTTCTGTTAGAATTATTTATTAATTGATAACACCCAAGCAAACCATAGAAGCTACGAGGACGACGACTACCCAAAGTTTGTTATTGTTTTTCCGTCCACCAAGCATTATCAAACACTACAGTGATGTCATCACACAGAGCATTCCTGGACGAAAATCGTACTGGTTCTGAGACAGTGCACAGTTGTAATCCATGGAGCTTAGCAGCGTCTGGTGATTACGTTTTTCAATAACATTTGCCAAGACACTTAGAGCATGGATAACTAGAGATAGCTTGGTGCTTTTGTTGTGAAACCTAGGCAAAATATACGAAAACCGGTACAAAATAGTTAATGTTGCGATATCCCTTTATAAAGACCTTGAGAAATGATATTTATTTGCTATTGAATCTTTTACAATCAATACACAACATATTTAGTTTTATTCATTCTTTAAATTACTGAAAAACTAAAATGCCAAGACAATGTAAACAGAACCTGTAAACAAACGCTTATTTTACAAAAAGTGAACGAGAATAGATGGATGCTGGTAATATGCGACAGCGAATCATTCTGCATATGCTTCTTTAAATGTGAGTGATATTTAAACACAATATGCTCACCACTATGAAGTAATAATTATGAAACTTGTTTCGCTCGGTGCCCATCAACAGCTGATTAGATCTAGGAATCACTTCACAGCACGTAGAGGGATAGGCAATCAGCACTCTAGTTGTTATCTATGCTGTAAGCCAAGACAGGTAGGAGTCACTCTTTATTCTATGCTCAGAGGCGAGTACGAAGCAGTCACAATCCGGTCCCTACAATATCCATTACAGCCTTCAACTGTGACACCAGCCTTCCTGAAGACTGTAAACTTGCCAGACGTAAAGTAATCATACAGTTCGCGGAAGTACTAAGATAATAGACAGTGGCTTACCTTAACTAAATATGTATTTCAGCATCTGAGTCTGTATCAATATTAACTAAGTAAGCTAGTTGAGCTCATAGTTTATAATATTTGACTAAGAATTTAAGTTTAAATTATCAACTCAATAGTGAACTTTAAACAAAAACCAACTGATATTTTATACTTAATTTCCTGCAAGGAACGAAAATCCTTAAACCCTTGAATTATCTCACCCAGCCATGACTCATTCACAATGTAATGTTTATGTATGCCGATGTATTTAGGGAAATGCCATTTTTATAAACAACTACGCTTGCATATGAGCTTTTTAAACCTACAGTATAGAACATGTCACGCTGTTCGTAAAATGGAAGATAAAACACTTCCCGGAAGGGGATAAAAACCCATTATTTCCTTTCTCGGTGTTTCACAACAACGTTTACGTGGAAACTGCATACCTAGTCGTGAAGTCTAATAATAAAGTAAACGGAAACCGAAGTATTGAATCTTCTGATTAGCTTCCTTCAAGCTTCGTAATTTGGAGACATAAATATTAATTCAAAGTCCAAATTTCAACATTGAAAATAATAGGTAGAGGATATGTTTATCGAGTAACACATAACTCCAATAAAATAAGTACTGTAAAAATAATTAGTAGTTTAGAAAACTAAAATATACGCTTTAATAGAAAACCACACTAAAAATTATAAAATAATTTCATCAAGTTTTAAAAAAGAATATAGCAATTATCAAAAAATTCATTATATCGTATAAAAGCGTAGGGTGCTTTTCTCATACATATGAAGTCATGATATTGTTCACAACAGTTTAAATTATGGAGGTAATAAACAGTAGAGGGCACATGAAGTCACAAAAGTGTGTTTTCAACATGCCTCGAGTGTTTCAAATTTTGGGGAAAACTTTCTCGATGGAGTATGTTCATTGAATGCAGAAAATGAAATATATCAGTACAGTAATATACATCTTATAAAATGCATGTTGAAACAATAAATTGTAATAATTAAGCAAAAATAATATCGAAACATGCATTAGTAGCCCACTATACCGCTAGGTTATTGTTCGCCTTTTTGCTTGTGTAATTAGCACAGACGTGTCCGGTATTAGTTTGTAAGGTATTTGATTTTATTGAGGAACTAAAACATCAATACATGAAAACAAATTAATTGAAACATTTTAGTTTCTCGATTAGGTTTTATTTTCTCATGACTCTACTTTTACCAATATTCTGTAGGTATAATATCTACAACAGTTGACATCGAGGCACGCGTGATAACCAGGCAGCCATACCACAACGTCAAGCCTAATATTCTGTCAATAAAATATTTTCAACAGTTGAGATCCGTCGAACGAGTGGGCCAGGCGGGCCAGACCATAACGATCAACACTCCGGGCGTTCAGGAAAGATGTACAGATGTCGCACAGAAGGTGTGTCGTTGGCTGGGGTACAGTCATGTAGAAACCATTTGTTGAACCTCATGGCTAGTGGTCCATTATCGAGCAAAACTGGAAAGATATGTTGCAGAAAATTATGGTACGCAATACCGTTGAGCCGCCAGGTGAGGAAATGTGGCACAATGAAAATGCTGTGAACAATATCATGACTTCGTATGTATGAGAAAATCACCCCACGCTTTTATACGATAGAATTAATTTTTGATAATTTCTCTATTCTTGTTTAAAACATAATGAAATTATTTTATAATTTTCAGTGTGGTTTTCTATTAAAGCGTGTATTTTAATTTTTTAAACTAGTAATTATTTTTGACATTTTAGCTCGATTAATCGTTAAAGTAAAGTTTTTAAAGTATTTTAAACCATATCAACTTTAAGTTGAAACAATTAATATTTTTTGCATTTTCAGTCTTTAAACGAAGTTAAATTTCATAGTACGTAACTAGGACACTAGACTTTTAGTTATATCATATAAAAAAATAATAATCACAAAAACGTATATGAAACATAATATATATAACATTCTTAATTGAGGTACAATATGAAAATTTTATCATGTTATCTGAGATTTATATCGTAATCTAACCATTTTATTTAATGCTGGCGTTTCTACAACAGCATGGTAATATGTGGTATACTGCACTGCTCTACACTACAATACACCAGCTACATGAAAAGTGGTTAAATCAAACGAAGTTATTGAATTGTCTTCGTTTCTCGATATGTGTGCAAATTTTCAAGTTAATCGGACGTCTAGGTTGGTAAAAATTACGTTGAAAGATTCCATCCTTTAATAAAACCATTTTATTTTATCATAGTGATACTGGTCACGATACTTAGATAAGATTATAAAATTATTGCATTATGACCGTTTCTCGATACGTGTGTAACATCTCAAGTTAATGGGGAGTCTCCAAGATGGTGGAAATTACTTAATTTTATTATTTTTATTTTATCCTGGTGATCCTGGTCAGGATACAATAAAGTTATTTAATATTATAGTATTGAAATCTGTCCTCGATATCTTTAAAAATTTTCAAATTAATAGAACGTCACGGAGTTGTTAAAAATTACATTGAAAATATCAACCTTAAAAAAATAATTTTGTTTTATTTTGGTAGTTCTGGTAAGGATAATAAAATATCTGTCATTGATACGTGTGGTAATTTCCAACCAATTTGGACTTTTAAGTTGGTGGAAATTACTTCGAACAAAACGCTTTGAAAGAACATGCACTGAACATTTTATTTTATCTTGGTGATCCTGGCCAGGATACTAGGATAAAGTTATTTAATTATTGTATTGTCATCGGTCCTTGATAAGTATGCAAATTTTTAATTTATTCGGACGTCTCCAAGTAGGTGGAAATTTTGTCCAAAGATAAAATAATAAAAGCGTTTTAATGAGATGGCAAAAATAAATAACTTTTGAATTATATCTCCAAGGTAATTCTCACGTTTTGAGAGACTAACATTTTACTGATTTTAAAATCCTTCATTTTCGAATCTCATAAAATACTGAATTTAATATTTAGATACTTATATAAGCTTCGTTCTTATCGAAAAAAAATCTCGATATCTCAATTGGTTTGGAAGATACGGATGATTAATTGGAAACACGTTTTATTTTTTTTTTTTCCCGGCTTTCGAGAACGAATATTGAAAAATCCTTAAGTTACTTTTTAATTATTTACGTAAACTTCGTGTTAAGGCAGAAACCATCTCAATATCTTAAATAGTTTAGTTGATACGGATGATTAGACGCTAACACGTTTTATTTTTTACCATCTTTCAAGGATAAATTTCGAAATATCCTGAAATTACTTTTTAGGTATTTATGTAAGCTTCATTTTAATGATAAAATCACATTGATATCTTAAGTGGTTTAGGAGAAACAGAGGAGTTTTTTTAAAACTTATTAAACGGCTTTGCACCCCCTTAATTTCCGAATTTCGAAAAATCGAATAAATATGGAATATTTGTTTGCTTAGACAATGTTCTAAAGTAAAAATAATAAAAATATCTCATCAGGCTGAAGAGTTATCGAGAATTTCGTGAAAAAACAATTTATTTTATCCTGGTGATCCTGGCCAGGATACTAGGAAATTTTTTTAAAATTATTGTATTGTCATCGGTCCTTGATAAGTTTGCAAATTTTTAATTTATTCGGCCGCCTCTAAATAGGTGGAAATTATGTTTAAAGATTCCATTACATACATACATACATACATATATAGATACAACTGAAGCTAATAAAAGCGTGTTAATTAGTAAAAAATTATGAAACAGTCTATCTTTATTAAATTTTTTCGTAAGCATTTCAAAATTTAAGACCAGGTATGACATGTGTTAGGGAGTCTAACTATTTTTCATTTTTCTGACACTTTAAAGCTAGCGAGAAAAAAGTACTGATTTTTGTTTTCTTATACTATACCGAATGTTGCTACGGGAATGGATCAAAATTGACCCTGGGAAAATAGAAAACAAAGTTTTCATAAGCTTCTTCATTCCACAACTAGACTAGCGCGCTCTCAACGATATTTTGGTAATGCACAGAATCGTAGGTTTTCCATTCGCCTGGCTTCAATTAATGTGTATAGAATTCAACACTCGTGTTTTGCAACACGGACAAAAACACCGCTGTGATTTAGGAACGGTAACACACATACGTACAAAATACAGAACAACCAGGCGTATCGCTAGTGCTCCAATAGTACGGTAAATGGAACTTACTGGAACTTAAGTACAGTTGGATAGGTTCTTGTAAAGTTAATATATTTATTTAAATGTATTATCACTGGTACACTAAGCTATGTTCACGTACACATTAAAAAAAATTGTACTTTTACAAACAAATTCTTTAGAAACAAGTTTTATAAAAATTTGTTTTGTAAGTTGACAAAAATACTGTAAATTTTACAGGAAATGCTTGTAAATATACACATGTGTCTGTATATTTATAACCTTTTAGGTAATTTTCATATAATAATTAGATTTACAAATACATTCTTCTACACTTTTCAATTATTTGAAGTGTCACAAACATTTATTTGCCAACTATATTCCAAGATTTTTTTTTGCTGAAGTGCGAAATAATTTGTAAGACGCGACAGACCGTCAAAAGTAATTTTCTTTTTACGTCGGACAATTTGCTCATCAGAATATATCCCACGAGTTCCAACAGGTAATTGGAAAATTTAGACCACTTTAATGACCTGCGGCATTCTTGTAGTAGTGCCTAGACTGATAAAGGTTTTGACTTTTATTAACAAGCTTTTAGATGTAAAAGTACGAATTTTTTAACGTGTGTAGGCCTACGTTCGCGTTAACTGCAATAATTAGTAGAAGGTCTATACATAATTTTCCATTCCTATTCGCTATGCGTGCGTGGGCTTAAAAATGCCATACAGACCTCTGAGCTTTTGCACAGCAAAATGAAATAAAGCCTGATAATTATTACTGTATAAATAAGGCACTGTCTATTGTTAGTGGTAGCCGACATTTCATCAGCCAAAATCCACATTTGCGGTAATTTTAATCAGCAGTTCTGCAACGATTATTGTATTTAAAATTCAGATAAGCTTTGAGCTGCTTTGTAATTCGTACTTTTGTATTGCTACGAATACAATTTTAATGACACAATTCCTATAAAAAGTGGCGCTTTGCAGCGGGGACCGGAATTCTCCGAACCGAAAAAAATAAAATATTTAGTTTTAGTTTATTAACTTTTTTTCTTGTGAATGTGGTTATATGATAAAACCATCTATGTTCACTCATAAAAATACTCCAAACAGAAAATTTTAAATTCATGGAATAAATAATTTGTCTCTGTGGATGAAAATGTGACATTCGTAGTACACTAGGATTAAATAAACCTAGAAAATAAAAAACGTAAAAGTACACGATTCGTGGATAAAAAGGAACGTTTTTCTTTATGCAAATTCTAGTGACATAATGCTGAGTGTTGCGCACGTCACGTTTATGTAATAATATTCCTTAGACATTACGTTAATTAAATCGGTCAAACTGGTTTTAAATTGACTGTTTAAGGAACGAAAAATGAGATTTAAATAAATTATTGGAATATATTGAACCCTATAAATATATAGGTACTTTTAGCCTCAGGATGATGCTTACGTAAATACCTTAAGCATAGTTCAGAATTTTTGTAAAACCGCAGGAGTGTAAAGCGGTTAAATGTGTTTTAAATTAATCGTCTCACACAACCGGCTATCATTGCAAGTTTCACTTGTATACTACAGTTATACCAATGACCAATATGAAATTCAAAGATTTTTTTAAAATTCGTACCCTTAAATGTCGAAAAGACGTGAAATTTTTATTCGGTTAACCCTCGATGTTTATGTAAACATTTTCGATATGTTGATTGTTTCAGAATGACACTTGCATAAATAACTAACATGTTATACAAATTTAGTAAGCACATTACCATAAGAATAACTTAATTTGTAAACCACTACAAACAGAAGATCCGAAAAGACCGTATGGTCCCGGAGAAATTATTATTACAGAATTACATTTTGTAATCTTATTGATACGTAATTTGGAATAAAAACTTGTTATTGTTCACGGCATGTACATTATTAGTGTTCTCATATTTAAAGATAATTGGTGACATGATCTTGTACAATAAAAGTATTACACGCGGGAAAATACGTTAACGAACAGATAATACACATCGTTTTCGTTGTTTACGAATGTCTGAATGTCTGCATTGTTTAGCTAAGGCAATTCGAGCGAACATTAATTAGTAAGAGGAGAATTCTGCTAAATGATCCCGGTACTTAAAGCACAGTACGGGCAGTCAATATAATAGTATATATACATACAGACAGATGTACATACATACGTGCATACATACATGCATACATACTACTGACGTACATACATACATGCATGGATACATACATAAATATATACATGCATACACACTACAGACAGAAGTACATGCATGCATACATACATACATACTACAGACAGAAGTACATGCATACATACATAAATACAAACATGCATACATAAATACATACATGTATACATACATACATACATACATATATAAATACATGCATACATACATGCATGCATACGTACATGCATACATACATACTACAGGCAGACGTAATGCATACATACATAAATTCTTACATACATATATACAGGCATATATGTACACATGCGTGCATGCATACATACATACATACATACATGCATACATACATGCATGCATACATACATACATCATGCATGTATGCATGTATACATACATACATACCGACATACATACATACAGACAGACATACGCACACCAACACGTACACACACCAACACACACACACTCACTCACTCACTCTTCAGTGTTTATAACAAGGCTTCTTGATATTCCGTACTGACACTGTTAGTTTTAATTTAAGTAGTAGGCTAACTATAATCATTGCATGATCAAGTTTATCGGCTATAATAAGTGTAAGGATAAAATAGTAAATTTGAAAAAATGTTATAATCGAAACAATAAATGAGAACTAGATGTTTCTGACCTATTTTAAAATAGTCACTGTAATATTATTACGAGGCGTAGCTTTTCTGGCAGGTATGGGACACTTCGATGCAAACATAATTCACAATCTTGTTTTATGTTAAGAGGTAGTGTTGTATAATTAATTGTATTCTTAAGTTTGAGCCATAACATTTTTCAAGTTGTAGTATCAACATTTTCTGTTTGACATGACGTAGGATATATTCTTGATAAACTGCTTGACATGAATAATAATGGAATCCTTCATTAATTTGTCCTGCAGAGTTATTGCAAGGGAATACGGTTATCTTTCATGAATGATTACAAGTCCAGTGTAAGATAAACATTTAACACTACTATGATCTCCAAAATGTATCACAAATATCTTTTATGCCACAACAATGCCACGTTTACCAAAAATATTTTGAAATAAAAGTTATTGCAAAAATCTGTAAATAAAATCCCCATATAAAACTATAGCTATTATTAGAATAAAAATTACATTTTCCTAATATTTTAACGCAAAATTTGCTTACGCCCCATATCTGATCAATTTCTGATAAACTCAATCGATCAAGTTGAACGTTTAAAACCAAATTCCAAGTGTCCGTACCAAGATATTGTCGCCACCTGCCAGGTTCGAGACGACACAGGGTGACAGTTGCGACCGGCAATACACAGCCACAGAATAGTTAGGAATACAGAAGTGAAATAGCCGGTAGGATGGAAAACTCGGTCACACACGCCAACAAAATGGCTTCACTGGCCAGCAACATGGCGGAGACGCCTACCACCAGTCAGCATAAAGCAGTTGCCCTGTCAGCCGATAGCCAGGCCAATAGGAAGCCTGTCGTAACATGCAGGAGCCAAACATACACGGGACTGGTATCAACACCCTTAGGCGGCCAATAAGCGGCGAAGTTCTCCCGTATCAAACGAGCCGCCACGTCATTTCACATCTATATTACTATTTTGTCTGGGACACTGCTTATGCAGATGTGTGTCGTCATGAAAACTCGCCAGGTTCACACCAACGCGCGGAGACGGTGTGCACGAGTATTAAATTCCCCTCCCCCATACCACTCAAATTATGTGTCCCCTACTCTACCACTTTGCAACACTTTAATTGATTTATTTACTTACTTATTTTTCGTCTGTATACGTATGTATTTCTGACTCCCTGAATTTCTTTTTCAGGATACTGTGTTACACAGAAAATAAAAAAATAAAAATAATTCCGAATAACTGTGGGACGAGGCATTTGATTACAATAGCCAGTTCGGGATAACGTGAGCATTCAAAAAAGTCCTGCTAAAGTTCAATTTTCGGCTAATTTGTATCGTTTCGCACGTAACGACTAAAGACGGGAAATATCTAACCTCTCTGGTCACGTCACTTGAAGTTAGCGCGTGTAAGATACATTGTACAGTCTGCAGTATTCTCTACCGCTATGTTTAAAAAGTTTGTTACTTACGTAAAATTCTATTATTTCGATTTCTGTTGCTTTTTTTGTATGGTTGTACTTAAACAGGAAAATGAACGCAACCATATTGCGTAATTTATCTGCCAACCACACAAGCAGTCGGGCGAAGTAGAGTTGAGTGTCAATTATATGCAGTAATAGCTAGTGATATTTTTCAAAGGTAAAATGTTTAGTGCTCACTTTATCCCGAACGACCTACAAGATAGACGTCTGAAAAACTGGAATATTTCAGAAGACAGCGTAAAGGGCTATTAACGTTGATATTACATGAATTACCAGGTAGCTTCAACCATATTTGTATTTACACGCCTATCTAGATTATTTCCTCTTTCTTTCTGTTTTATGTTTCGCCTCGCCCTCCTCCCTCCTCCCGCCAATCATATCCCTGTGGCAAAGTTTTATAGCTGAGTGGTTTAAAATGAACCACGTCTGCTGCCACACTGAATACGACAGCAGGACTCATTAATTTTGATTTGTAAATGACCGTCGCAAGAAATACTTCATCTTGGGCAACAGTACCTATTATTTGCCCAGACCATTCGTTACTTGACCGGTCCCTCCCGACTCTTGCGTGTCAGTTGCAATATTCTTCCCCTCAGGGAGTATTAATCTCCGTCGCGACACAAATCGCCCTGCAAACCGCGCGGTAACGACTTCCCGCCCGCTAGTGAGATATGACGGACTTTCACTGCGCGGGGAAAAGGTAGCAAAAAATGTCGTCCGCCAGTTGAAACCTGGGCTTTTATTTTTCTTCCGTATCACTCGTTTAAAAACCGCCGAGTGGTCGTGAAAGAAATTTATTGTGCGTCAGCTGCGTGGCCTGTATATGCCTGCGATACAGGGCGGCGCAGCGTTTGAAAGAGTTTTATACGCGATTGTTTAAATGTTAAACTGTAACAGGTTTCATATGACAGTGGTAGGAAATTCGTGCCTTAAATAAATTGCAGTTATTTTTCGCATGCACGTAAAGACGTAAAAGTAATTGTTAGAGATTATGGTTACAGACACTGGAAAATCGCGGGCACGGTCGTAGAAGAACAGGTCTGGACATTCCCCTATCTAACAATGTGTTTTGCTTGACCCCCTTGTTGTTTGGCTGTAGTTCGTCAAGTTACCGAGAATGTTGTACTTTTTGACCCTGTTTTCCGGGCAATCGGACCCAAACTCCGTCCACTTTTTTCCATTGTTAAATTTATAAAGAAAATAAAGATAGCTGGAGCCTTTTCTTAAAATTGTGAGCGAAGAAAGTATTTCATAAATTGATAAAAAATACGTTTTGATAAATTGTTTATCTTAGCGGAAAGGAAGAGGGCGGAGTTTACTCCGACCGCCGTAACATGAGCGCCAATAAAACACAATATTCTCGGTAACTTGGTGAAGTACAGCCATACAACAAGGGGGTCAAATATCCAGGCGAGTGTCCAGACCTGTTCTTCTACGACCGTGATCGCGGGAATAGTTGACTATTTTCTAGGCTCCAACGAGATGTATATAACACTGAATGTTTCGTATCGTCATTGGCTATGGTTTATTTGTAGCATTTTTTCTCTCTACAACAGGCCCAGTTAGAACTGTACAGCTTGGACACACAGAGTGTGTGATTTATCCCGAAACTGTTAACACGTGTAACGGTTAGTATAATGCACTTTATTGGAGACTATCTGAAACATTTTCGCGATTTTCCAGTGTCTCTAATTATGGTATATCGCAATCATGGTCTTGAAAACACTGACATATCGTAGTTGCCTGTAGACCAATAATAGTAATAAAATATTACAATAGTGGGGTTTTTATTGGCTCAGTAAAATAGGGTGACTGCTCCACGTACAAGTGAAAACCTGTAATCTTTTCATAAGCTGAAGGTTCGTTGAAACCCAGCAAACAGTCAAGTTTCCCTGCGATAAAACATCATCTCTAGTAATTGTGTTACACAGTATGTCCAGAAACAACCGCATGATAAGAACACCACCCGAATCCCGTGCTAAACTGGAGACGATAACGTGTATTTTACATGCACTATGTGGCAACGTAGCCCCGCAGAGTTAGTCCCCTCTTTCGCTCCACATGTATCTATAGGAGGTTCGGGATAAAGTGAGCACTCAATAAAGCCCTGCTTAAGTTCAATTTTCAGCCAATTCGTACCTTTCCGCGCGTACCGGCTAACGACGGGACGCGTCTAACCTCTATTGACACGTCACTTAATATTTGTGTGTGCGAGATAAATTGTGCAGTCAGTATGAATCAATACACTTTAATAAAAAAAAATATTTATTATATAAAATACAATTTGGTCGATTTCCGTTGATTTTATTTCTGTATTGTTGAATTTATATGGGAAAACACACGGGACTATTTTGCGTAAGTTAGGTGCCAACCATACAAGCAGTAAGGTAACTATAGTTAATTTCGAATTATATGCAGCAACGAGTAGTGATATGTTTCAAAGCTTAAATTTTTAGTGCTCACTTTATCCCGAACGACCTATAACTTATCTTACTACCACTGTTCTGACCTGCCAGGTTGAACTCCCAAACAATCCAAACATGATTGTGTGTTACACACACAAAATTATACCTGGACGTGAAGCGCAAGAAGGGAGTTTCTCCATGCAATGTTGCCACATTGTGCACGAAAAATGTCGTCGTACAACGTTTTGTCACGTAAATTTTCGTCTCTATTGTTTCTCGACACTCTCTATGCAGAACCAATGATTTTGGGTGAAAATAATTTTGTGACAGTTTGTTTTGATGTTGTACGTGCACAGCTGCAGTCTGGTGGTGTAAGGTTATTGGCAGCATGTCTTTGTGCAGAGGCATCACTCATTCAACTGGGCCAATGAGAATAAGGTTACAGCTACACCACATGTCTGTGATTTGTGGTTAGGACAGCAAGACTCTGAGAAATAAAAACATACAATCAGTGACCGTGAATCACAGCTGAGGTGTGCACGTAAGACACCAAAAAATCGGTAGCTCTAATTACATGTTACACGGCTTCACGTGTCTCATATTAAGGGGCCTGCCTACCTGCGCTTCAAATGCGTTGCAGCGAGTTACGACTGTTATTCTTTTAACGGAACTATTTAACACCCATTATTTGTGTATTCACGAATAGAACACACACTTCAAACTGTATCGCTATAGTTGGAAAAATTCGGCACGTTTATTAGAAACATAATTTTCGGGCCCCTCAAAATGGCCAACAATGGGTTATCCAGAACGTCTTATCTGGAAAAATAATAACCGGATTCTAAGAAACACAACTATTAAAAGGCGTTAAACTTTGAACTATGCTTCCCACAGATAAAACAATGTGTTCATCACTTAAAGTCCCATAGGACAAAGGATAATAGTAAAGATCTGCGCGCCATCTGAGTAGCTTGCGCGGTTAGTGGCAACCTTACCGCTCCTGCCTCACACACACAAACGCAGCCTATCTAGGGAGGCCCCTTAATTAACGTTATAAATGCATAAAACTAATTCGTATGGCTCATGGGTAAGAAACGCATTGTAAAGTAGGTAGTTTACGTGTTCAAATTTCAATAAATAAGATGGATTTTCCGTGTCGTAATGAACTCTTGGCTTATTGTTGAAATATAAGCGCAAAACGTAAAATTGTTCTGCGGTGTAGATTAACACGGGCTTCATACACAGTTCGCAGCTAAACTTATTACTAGGTTAATGTTGATGTAACATGTGTCGTGTAATGATGAACGATGAGAATATCAACGCACGACTTAACAGTCATTGCAAATCCCGGAACTGAGATTACAGTTTTTGGAACGTTTATCTGTGGATTACTATTATAACGTTGACATGTTGTTTGTGATATACAGGCATGATTGAGTTTTGAATAGGTAATTACTAATCAGCATGTCAAATTAACAAAAATATTTGCTCTATCAGTATCTGAAACTTGGCTGTTTTATCGTGAGCTTTGATTGATTGCGAGCGAAACATAATTACACTTGAAACAGTCATTGATTAACGTGAGTTGTATACAGTAAATGTAGCAGTAAACCATTAAGTTGCATACTGTCGTTTTATATGTTTTTAAGTAGATCATTCGCAAATAATTTTAATGTCGTATTCAATGTTCCACCAAAGCACGGCCGTAGAAGTACAGGTCTGGACACTCGCCAATCTACCAATGTATTTTGCATGATTCCCTTATTGTTTGGCTGTAGTTCGTCAAGTAACCGAGAATATTGTGTTTTATTGGCGCTTATGTTAAGTCGGTCGGACTCAAACTCCGCCCACTTTTTTCCATTGTTAAATTTATAAAGTAAATAAAGATTGCTGGAGCCTTTTCTTAAAGTTGTGAGCGAAGGAAGTAATCCATAAATTGATAAGATAAAAAGTATGTTTTGATAAATTGTTTATCTTAGTGGAAAGGAAGTGGACGGAGTTTGAGTCCGACCGCCCTAACTGAAGCGCCAATAAAACACAATATTCTCGGTAACTAGACGAACTACAGCCAAACAACATGGGGTCAAATATCCAGGCGAGTGTCCAGACCTGTTCTATGGCCGTGCACCAAAGCAAGAAGTTCTTAGAGGCAAGAGATTCAAACTGAGTGGTTGTCGTTGTGAAAGCTTTTGTTAGAATAGTTTCTTATAAGCTAGCAACCTTGCTTTTGATATATATTACTAGGGCGAGAGAGATAAAATATTAACTAAACAATCACGATATCAGAACGCATGTATGGGAACTTCCTAAGTCCTGTCGATAAAGTAAACGAAAGAAATTAGTAAGTGCAATAAAGTTGAGGCGGATAATCTTTAGTTTCCAAATGACAGGTCAGGTTACTTAACAATGATTGCAAATAACGAATAACTATATATCTTTTTAGAAACTTATACGGAGCTGGACTTGGATACAAATCAAAATTTTATCACGTTTCGACTATTTCCGTACTCTTCGATTGCACGTAAACACGAGAACATGATTAACAAAACTTATGATTTATAATGTCGCACACGCATTTCATCTGTATTACGTACCATATATACAATTTTAAATGCTTCTCTGTTACTTATATTTACTAACGTATGTTAGTAGAAAGTTTAAATGATTTTAGCGTGAATAAGCAGGAGCCATAAGATTCGAATTTCAGAGGTGAAGAACGCTTCGTGTTGACTCGGGAGAGTTCTTCATAGCTAACGAATATGCCGGTAACCAGCAGTAAATAAAAAAATTAATTTGACATCACCTCATTTTTTTTTTGTAATACGGCTCACGTTCATGTTTGTGTATGGAAACAGGCAGGCAATATGAGCTAAACTGGCTTGTGCGTCGGCAACAACCGTATCGCCTTTATATGTGGGACGCGAAAACGGCATGCAATGTTTTGGTCTTTTTTTTTTTCCTATGGGGGTCTTGAAGCGGTGACCCTATTTATTTATTTACGGAAAGTGCTTAGCAAACTCCAGCGCAGGCTTCTCTATTTTTGTTTTACGACTCCGGTTCGTACTTTCCACGTGACAGCAGTCTGAAAAAGCAGTTTTCAACCATTTTGAAGTGCTCCGAAACCACGTTTCTAAGCATGATATCTAGAAAACAAAAATATAGAAGCATAGTTTTAAATGGGTTTTCTTTCGTAGGCAAATATTTCGAACACACGTTGAGTAGTTTCTCCTACCACGCTACAAGACAGTTCATTCACCAGCTGTATAGGGCTCTTAAAGCCACGGGAGTATTATACGTTTAATTATCAGCAGCTGGCATAGAGACAGAACAGTCGCCTCGGCGCGCTATGACGTAACGGTTGTAGTCCTCCAGGAACATAAATCCGACGGCCATGTCTCTTCAAGCTGCTGTAATTGCGTCCGTGGGGAGACTGGGGCGTCTTGTCCCTCCCAGCTCTGGCAGACCAACGTTGCCAGATGTAGCGACCGTAGCATATGAAAAGACATCTAGCGACGATGGTATATCGGCGCTAGGGCCCGAGTAGTTTTCGCGAAAATATTTTTGCCCCACTTTGTTTCAGTGTCTTACGTGCACACCTGCAGCTCAACTTCATGATTATTGACAGAGTGTTTTTGTGAAGAGTCGTTATTTATTTGACTGCGCCAATCAGTACACGGATAACTGTGACACAACACGTCTGTGATTTGCGGGTTTAACCACCACACGCTGGGTGTTAAGGCATCCAATCACTGACCACAAAGCAGAGATGCAGGTGCGCACGTAAGACACTGAAACAAAGTGCTGCACACATCTTTTCGCGAAAACTACCGGGCCCTATATACCGCGAGAATATTTTGTACCAACATACCCTTGAAAACGCTGTTGTTAATTGCAACACATGCGATTAGGTGATGTGCGTCTGACGCAACGTATCTGTCTGCAAATCAATAACTGATATCAAATATTACAATAGCGGAATTCTTACAGGCTTAGTCAAATAGGGTAACAACTTCACGTACAAGCGAATGCCAGTGATCTTCTGGTAAGTTGAACGTGCGTTGAAAGCCAGCAAACTTTCAAGTTTTCCCGCGATAAACCATTGTCTCTATACACTCTAAAATTTTTTTGTAAAATTTACAAGGATTTTCTTTGTACTTTTACAAATCCTTGTAAAAGTACAAAGATATTCTTTGTAAAATCATTAGGTCATGAAGTTACAAGGGTAAACTTTGTAATACCACAAAGGAATTATTTGTACCTATACCGGCAGATACTGCACTGTAAATTATTTTGTAAAATATGACAAGGCACTTCTTAGTAGTTGTGCAAACTTTTGTAAATGTGGAAAACTGTCCTTGTAAAAGTATTATTTTATAATGTTAAAAGGATTTTATTTGCAAAAAACCCTTAGAAAAAAATGTGTAGCCTACAAAAATTGTAAGTTCGCTGGAAATTACTTGTGTAAAGATCGAAAAATATTTTTCTGCATTAAAGTGAATGTTTATATTAATAATTGCGTGCTTTAAAAGAAAGAATTATTACTGAACTGTACATTGAATGTATATAAATAAATACTAAGCGATATAGAAGTCACGGTCGTCTGGGGGTAAGGTGTGTCGAAGCTAAGCGTGGGGAGAGTGGTTCAAAACTTAGCACCTTCCTAGAATTTTTTTTTTCATAATAATTTCATGTATACATCCTTTATTCAAAAATTATTCGATAAATAAGTTCAGTGTGGTTTATGAAGTACAATAAACATTTAAATTATTATTTTTTCTTATTGAGAGGACAGCTACAAGGTTAGTCCTTGTAATTTTACAAAAATATACTTTGCATTTTATTACAAGGACAACCTTTGTAGTTTTACAAGGAACATATTTGGCAACTGGGTTTCCAAGGATTTTCTTTGTAAAAATACAAAAATTTTTTTTACAGTGTACATGGTTGGAGACCTGGAAACATGGAGCAAGAAGTATACATGAGATGGTATGTTGGGACTTACTTGATCTATGCCAGTTTTACGTGAATAGTGCGTTATGTTTCCGAACTAAAACAAATCTCAATAGGCGTTTCCAGAAACGTAGTAGGTACAATATACTCGGTCACGTGATCAGATCTACCCAGTCGTTATACGTTCAACAGTTTTTTCCGACCGTACTTAAAACTGGAAGAGTCTTGTGTGCAGCAAAAATCTGCATGCACAAACGGTAGGTATATTTCATTCGCCCATCGACCTGTTTTATAAGACCAGGCTAGAACAGAATATCATTCTGTTCTAGTACAATATTATATGGCATTACAATTGCATACTAGTAGTGTTTATTCTATTGAGTAGATCGAGTAAGGTTTTCGTAAGAGCCTAGTATGGTATTGATACTCTTGACTGAACAGATTAGAATGAAATCAGTTATTGCAGTCGGATAAGGATACAAATATGATATTGTTACATTTCATGGATTAAAAAAAACATGTTTCATACTTTCTTGATGTGAACTACGTGGTTGAACAATTGTTTATGGAGATAAACGTAGCGAACTAACCTGAAAATATGGCCACATACATAATTTATTTACGCACGTGTACGTCACTGACGTATGCAGCTGCTTGGTGATTGCAGTAAAACAAGCATATTTGCGTACAAAATGTTAAATAAATGGCAGAATCTAGCATTAATTTTTAAACACTGCTATCACAACAATGTATTGTGGTAAAATGTTACTCTTCAATTAACGCAGACTAAGATAAACAGCTCATATTTGTCATTCGATAAATCATTTCTACTACTACTTTTCCAAATTCGTGTAAAATGTATTGCTTCTTACGGCAGAAACAATGCTTATGACTAGAGGCAGGAGTATTTCGCGTATTGACTATAGGCCAGGTTGAACGTCAATAGCGTATACTTCACTGTCATTACTGTGATCGGACGACAGTAGTTTTGATACATATTTGAAGACTGCAAACCAGTAATAAATAAGGAAATTAATAATTGCGAACACACGTGGTACCCGCGTGTACGGTTAGCAGGCAATGACTATTCGACTGTAGCCAGTGTGTGTATAGGACTGACAAGTCTAAGCTGCTACCAGATGAATACTCGAAATAATCGTGCCTCTACTTATGAGAAACAGTGACGAGGTGCATAATCCTTCGTACAACAATGGCTCAAGTACACTGACTTGAAGTGTTTGCATGCGCAGTATACGGCATAGCCACCGTTACCTGGGACATATTATGTAACTTCTCATTTCCTTATACCAGAGGTGAAGAGTGGCCGTACTCCAAGGCAAGCTTCCGTAGACCAGACTATGCAATTTAAGCTCGTGCCATTTATGTACTTTGAACAATTTTCTCCGCCAATTTACGGAATTTCCGTTAATAATGTCTCCGAATACCTCCGTGAATTGACGGAAACGTATATCCTTATCCAACAAAAGTTTCCGTAAAACAGTGTCATCATACGGAACTGAGCCATACTGACGTGTCTATAATGCTACAATTCCATTTCTACAGAGTTGCAGATTTACCGGTGATGTTATTAAAATATAGCCGTAATATCTAACCCATAAATTTACGATTTTTTTCCGTGCAAGTGTCTGCAGACTTATGGACATATTAGGCTACGTATGATACCGTACTGTAAATTTACTATAAACCTTTTAGTATTTTATTTTTACGGACGCTTTTTCCGTTTTTTAACTATAATTTTCGTTAAAATTTATAACGGTATACGTGAGAGTATTTCAAGTGGTACCGAATGTCAGTGGAATTTTTTAGTATGTTTCTAAGGCGTACTAAAAAAAGTTGCTAAAAACTCACACAAACATAAGGTGAAACTGTTAAATATAATCTTCTTTGTTTTACGGAGAAGTTCTGACAAAAAAGTCCTCGTAAGTGTCCGTTAATTTACGGAAGGCAACTAGCTTCTTTTTTGGAAACCCACATATTTATGTGACTATGTTAGGATGCAGACACAATAATCCGTAGGTCTACGGTTATAAGTATTTTGGTTTTTTTTTCTCGCAGTTTTACATATGTTTAATTAATGAAAGAAAATTATGTATAACTGTGTTACAAAATAGTGTTTCCGTTAACTTAATAGACATTTCCGTAAAATTATCCGAAAATTCCCGGAAATTTTCAAGTGTGAACCTACAGGCCACATCCAACAAATGTGTGTTGTGTAGACTGAGGTGTATTACTGGAAAATTCATTTCTTTCAGTTTGTACGCTACTGACAGTAAACTTTATCATGCTTTGCCAGTCTAATGTTGTACAGACATCTCCGAGTTATGAATAGTCATTGCTAGAGACATGCAAAATTCGCGTTATTTTCTGACAGCTGACTAGACTCCAAGTGACTATAGGCTCGTTCGACGTCTCCCGCTGGCCGATATTGTCGTGACTTGCCGCGGAGAATGCTTACACGGTAGAGAGGCCTATCTCTGTAAAGACTTAACACACGTGAATGACAACATATGAAAGTTCGTGGCTAATTGAATGGCAGATTATTCTCTGTTACATATAGGAAAGTGAAGTTTAGTCTGCTACCAAATGATAACACGAATTTTGCATGTCTCTAGTCATTGCTTAACAGCGAATGCCTTGTAACACTCCAAGGGGGGGGGGGGGCGATTAAATATTGCCTTTTATGGGTGCAAGGCATAATTTGCACCTGCGTTGCGTCTGCTTGAGCTGTATTGGAATTGTATACTCACGTAATGCCATTAGAGAAGCATTTAACTTGCTCTGCACTTGGTTGCGTTGTGTCGGTGCAAATAACAGGTGGCGATATTTAATCGGCCCCCGGTCTTCGCCTTAGTACAGTTACTGGGTGTTTATCTTTACGACGCGAGTTCGTATTCTGTAACTAAAAATGATGCCGTGATTGTATTTCATAAGTCTTGTAACTATCGTTACACAAATATCGTGTCCAAGGGGCTTGCTACGAGAGACAGTTCTTGGAAAAAAACGATATTTATAAGCTGCGTTCGGCAACCGTCATCGTCGGAGAACAAATCCGGTATAAAGGGATGGGAAGGAGAGATAGAAATATATTATTTCATATTCTCTCAGTTGGTTTTCTGTTTCGTAAATTATACCTCACCTCTATGTGTGTATCAACTTTTACTGCCGACGCAAACGACAAATGTGATACGGTACACTAACTTTATGCCACAGATTAGCGCATTAGAGAGAAATAAAATCTATGTTGTAACATTAATCGTGATTCTGAAAATTAATTAATATGATATACATTATTTTTAAAAATGCAATAAGTAATATGAAAACACGTCAAAAATGGGAACATATAATTTAGTAAGATGTGTAAAGGTTTTCAGGTCACAATACACAGGTAAGGTAGTGGGCTTCACGTCTCGTCGACGAGGTCATTATAAACGGCGACACACAACTTGGTACAATGACAGGAGCTGGGAGAGGAGTTTGCCATGGTCTATGTTAAGGAACCATCCCAGCATTCGCCTGGAGTTATTTCGGGAAACCACGGAAGACAGAAATCAGGATGACCGGAGCCGGGGATCGAACCCGGGTCCTCCCAGATGCGAGTCCAACGTGCTAGGTCGGATGTACACTGAGATGTAGGCGACGCAGGGCAGAGCAGCACAGCTCAGGAAAACTTGGGCGACACAGTCTGAGCAATTGTGGTGTATAACATGGCAACGCTGCAGTAACCGCGGCGCAGGTTGTAGCGGGTTGAGAGAGATTGACGATGCAAGAGCAACGTGGGACATAAACATCCCTCCCTTTCTCTCTCGCGCCACCGTGAGTGGTCGTTTGCTTCCTCGGGTTCCCCCTCTTCCTTCTCCACATTACTGCAGGACACCAGCAATCCTGCAGAAGCTTCTCTATCAGCACGACACCGGCCGAATCGACCGCCCGCGCTAAGCCAGTTCATTGTGCCGCCGTAAACTACGACAGGTAATCAAAAACTCAAACCTCACGTTTTTTTAATATTTCAAATGTGTTAATTTTTTTTAAATAACATTAATGTATAATCGAATATTTCGATTATTGTTTACAATGTGAAGTCTGGCTGGTTTAAAAAACTATTTCGCTTTGTAATAATTTTACGTCTGTTATCTGTCTTGATCCTTTGAGTAACCTACTGAATTTTTTTAAAACTTGTCCTATTTATTTTAATATAATTTTTTTTTTCATTTTCTGTGTTATTGTTTTCAGTTCTTTGTATACAACGTTGTTATTGTATTTATATTATGGTTTTGGACATGTCGTATAACAATGTACAATATCGTTCTTCTGTGACATATGAAAATAGTAGTAAAAGTAATAATAGGTTATAAATACACCCAGTTAATTCTTTGTTAGTCACTTTGGAAAACAAATTCTAAGAAAAACTCAAGACCGCAGCATATAATTTTAAGAGTGCATTAGATATAGACTCACTTTAAACACATTTGTTTAGGGTTATAAGAAGAGGCACAATAATTTCGCGTATTGATTCCAGGTCAGGTTGAACGTCAACAACGTATACTTCTCTGCCATCACTTTGATCGGACAACAGTTGTTTTGATACACATTTGACGACTGCAAACCAGTAAGGAATAAGTAGAGACATGCAAAATTCGCGTTATCATTTGGTAGCAAACTAAACTTCACTTTCCTATACATAACAGAGCATAATCTGCGATTCAATTGGCCACAGTATTTTATGTGATGTCATTCACTTGTGTTATGTCTTTACCGAGATTGGCCTGTCTACCATGTAAGTATTTTCCGCGGCAAGTCACAACAAAATCGGTTAACGGGAGACGTCGAGCGAGCCTATAGCATCTTGGAGTCTAGTTACCTATCAGAAAATAACGCGAATTTTGCATATCTCTAGAAATAACTCGTGTTGAAACCACGTGGTACTCGCATGCACGGTTAGAAGCCAATGAACAGTCTACACTGCCCAGTTCGTGTATAGAACTGAGAATTATAGGCTGCTAGGCTATCGGTAGGGACTGGAAAATTCCGCGAATTCAGTTACCTGCATGCTAGAATCTATTGTACTATACATACTCAAGCCCCGTATATTCGTTCATTGTATGTTGTTCCACTGAGTAGCAGCTGGTTGACTAATAGTCGGGGCTTGAGTATGCATATACAATGGATTCAAGCCTACAGGTAATTGAATTCGCGAAGTTTTCCGGCACCTGCTTATAAGGTTTTTGTACCGAAGTTAAAAACAAACAAGAAGTCATCACTGTAACTAATTATACACGGACTTTATTTTGGGCATGCGCCGTTGCAAACTAATGTTGACGTGTTGCTGGAAATGCCACAAAACAATAAATAAATAATAAAATAAAAGCTAGTGTTAGGTGTTGTCAACAAACATGTAACATACAGACAATCTAAGAAAGGAAGGAAGCCTGTTTCATCTTTGTTGTGTCCTTTCCTATATTGTACCTTTGTTGAGTCGCCCGTGTACACATCCATTCATTCATTACCTGTTGTTCCAGTGAGTTGAAGTTAATGGACAAAATGGCCGGGGCTTAATAATACACATGACAGTGCATTCTGACATGCAAGTCACTGCTCGCGAAAATTTCCTTTCGCTACTTATGGGAAAGGGACGTGAATTTTGCTGATATATTCAAGGTCAATTCGAAGGCCAAGAACACATACTTCAGGGACATGTATGTGTTTGGAAGACTGCTGTCTTGAACACTAATGCAAGCCAGTTGTTGACAATGAAATAATTCCTAGGAATATCGCGTGCTACATTTTTGTACGGTTAGTAGCGAATTCATATAGGTCATTTGGGATAAAGTGAGCACTAAAAGTTTAACCTTTGAAATATATCATACCATATATAATTCAACATTAAGTCTAGTTGCCTTACTAATTGTATGGTTGGAAGCGATTTGCCTATAATAGTTTCGTGTATTTTCTTACTTAAATACAACAATACTAAAATAAAATTAACTTAAATCGACATAGACTACTTGAATTTTGCATAGTTTATCAGCTTTTATTTATCAATCTATAACGGTTGCTACCGACTGCACAATTTATCTTACATGCCCAAACATGAAGTGACGTGTCTAGAGTAGTTAGACATTTCCCTTCGTTAGCCGTTACACGCGGAAAGAAACGAATTGGTTGAAAATATACATTTTACAGGGCTATTTTTTGTGCTCACTTTATCCCGAACCGCCTATATTCTATTGGGGCCAGTGTGGCTATTAAACTCAGAGATCTAAGACGCTGTCAAATGTATCCGTAGTATTCGCCTCTACTTATTCGGCAGCAAATAGAAACGGACGTGTGACTCGACAGTTTCAATTGCACGAATTATATTATATTTGTTTCCTCTCTATCATCCCTACCACTCTAGACGGGTGCTGTCCGAGAGTATTTAAAGACACTGGAAAATCGCGAGAATACATCGTGTCAACGTTTTTACCAAAACAATGAAGCATCCTGAGCTGTGTACTATTGAAAAACAGTTGTATGGCACTGCTTAGATATTCACTGACGTATAACAAACATTCCATAGTGGCGCATCAGACGCAGTCAAGTGGGGACTTCCCAGAAACGAAAGAAGTTCACAAACATAAACTTTTCCCGCGATAAACCAGTAATCCTAAGCACACTGCATTGACAGAGGCACTAATTTTTGGCGAAAAGAATTTTGCACCAAATTGTTTAAACCCTTAAGGGCGCGGTTCACTCAGTTTTCAACGTCTTTTTTATTTTTATATTTGTACCATTTTTTTCTTATTTTAGATGTAAATTGTGATTAAATCTTCCTCTTAGGAAATTTGTGTATCTCTCATAGTTTTTGCGCAATGAGTAGGGTCACGATTTTGTCGCGAAAACATTTTTGCCCCATTTTGTTTCAGTGACTCACGTGCACATCGGCAGTTCTGTTTCAAGGTTATTGGCAGCGTGCCTATGTTCAGACACGTTTCTCATTTGACTGCACCAATCAGAATAAGATTATTGTGAGTCTGTACGTCTATAATTTGCCAAGGCCACTGAGAGTAAAATCATCCAACCACAGACGATGTAGCAGAGCTGCAGCTGTGCACATGACGCATCGAAACCAAATGTTGCAAGAATCTTTTCGCCATAAAATCGTGGCTCTAGTTATGAGTCGTAAACTTCAAAATTTGCACTTTACGGTTTTATGTACGCCATTAAAATCAACTGACAAACCAAATCGAAAAACTTCATAGTGTATAACAATGTTGTGGGCAACGACATATATGAGAACAAAACATAAAATACTTTTGAACCTATATAGGCTATAGTTTATATGAAGCTCTGTTTCCTTCTTCAACAGACCCAATCAGAACTGTACAGTTTTAACACATAACGTGTGTGATTTATCAGAAAACTGTTCACACGTGTCACGACTGAGATACTACAGTTTATTGGAGACAAGGTTAAATATTTTCGCGATTTTACAGTGTGCCTACCCATAAGGCATTGGAACAAATTGTTGCAAAATTATTTTCACCAAAAATCGTGGGCTCTAGGTATAAAACTTCGGAACACGTGTGATTTGTTTATGCCTCCTGTAGTACAAGCCCCTCTTTAAGTTCTCTGAATTATTCTTTCCTTATCTACCTTCCCTCCCGTTTCCATGAATTTTCTTTTCCATTATGTACAGAAGATATTTGTGCCGTAAAATGTGTCCCAGAGGTGCCGTGAATCATTTCTTTCTACATTTCCTACCAGCGACGACAGGCGTTAATAAACAGGAAGTAATCTATCCAGGCGTGTCACTTTTGATCTATGGCTGTTTGTGAAAGAAATACGCTTGAACAGCTTGTGCCTCTTGCGGTAAATGGATGGAGTCTTGGGAACCACTAATTTGCTTGTTTGTACTGCGAACCTTCCGAGGGGTGTGAAGGCCGTAAGTACACAAATGGGCAAAACTCTAATAGCGAGTTGAAGAAAACACAGATAAATAAGTTACTGTTTGAAGAGATTTCTTCCAAACTTTTAACATTCGTAATTCTAAAGCTGAAAATATTGCTGACCGTTACGAAGTGTATATATTGTGCTTAGTTACTTTTAAATACATATTTCAACCAGTGTCATATGACTTAGTGATAACAGATTAATAATATAATATTAGTAGCAGCGTAAAAAAATTACTTTAACTATTAAACTCGTCTGCGTATGTTAAAGATTACGGATATATTTTTCTCTCAAGATTAATGGATTGAATATGAAATAACTTTAAAGACTAAGGTATAATTTACAGCATGCCAGCATGCACTTATACACTTCCAGTCTACATGTCTATTACGTATTGCCGGCCTCTGTAACTTAGTCTGTTACGCCATAAGAGGTCCTGGGTCCGAGTCTTGCTTGACGATATGAACGTAAGGCACTGAAACAAAGTGGTGCAAATATGTTTATAAAAACATCAGGGGTCATTATTTATGACAGCCATCTATAGTGGAAGGTGTCGACTTTCTATGTGGCAGATCTGCAGACGAGGGCTACATTTAGAGGTGATGGTTTATCGCGGTAAAACTTGACTGTTTGCTAGATTTCAACACACGTTCATCTTATTAGATTATTGCTAGTCTCCTCTTGAAACTGGAGCTGTTGCCCTATTTGACTGAGCCAATAAGAATCCAGGTATTGTAATATTTGACGCCTATTACTGGTCCGCAGACAGCTACGATGCGTCAGACATACATTACCTAATCATAATTGTTGCAGGAAACTACAGCGCTTTCAAGGCTATGCTGGCACCAAAAAACCTCATGCGTCAGGTGCATAAGTCTTTTAAGCAGTGCATTCATACCGTCACACGGAAGTCCAGTTATGAAACATGGGTTTTTGGAAACTGATGTTTGAGTGAGGTGTAAACAACGCGAGTGTCATGTTTTATGGTAAAGGGAAACATGAATTATTAATTCAAGTTTAGTTACAAAAGTTATGTTACGTGTGTGGGCGTAAGCAGTCAAACTGGGGTTTAGGAATGCCGAGTACTACAGTGATCAGTTACATTTGTTTATTGTTGCATTTGTAAACCTTTCTTTCAACTATATTGAAGATAAATACAATTTATATTTGAGATGATAAGAAGGTTAGTAATTATTAATTTTTGAACAGCCAATGTTAATTAAAGAACGAATTGTATCCTAAAATAATTAGTATGACATCTTGATATTTGTTAGATTTCCATCCTCGTTCGTAACATAAAAAATTATTAAATACATCTTGTAAGTTTATTAATTCGTTTTATTATTCGCCATTTTTCGTTGATAAAAAATAAGTTTCCGAAATTGTAGTTTCAAAAGTTGGGTTTCCAAAACTAAAACTAAGCTTAGAGGCGACGGAACGTACTAAATGTCTTAATGATTAAAATAATTAGCGTATAATGTAAGCAACGTAAATATAATATTTGTACAGAACAATTTGTTTGGACCCCTCTAAACGCAAATGCTGTGTGTGCCACTGTTCTCGGATACCTTATCGAATGCAACATATTATGGATGTATTGTCTTACGAATGTCTCATACTATCACAGCTGAATATATTAATGTTTCGTCAGGAAACACTGTATAATCGCGGGAGATGTCGGCTGTTTGCTAAGCTCCAACTTGCTATGTATAACACTAAGGATTTTGTGTCGTTATTGGCAATCGTACACTGTAAAAAAATTTTACTTCTGCAAATAATTTTTTTGGAAACCCAGTTGCCAAAGAAACTCCTTGTAAAACTACAATGGTTGTCCATGTAATAAAATACAAAGTATATGTTTGTATAATTACAAGGAGTAAGCTTGATGTACTTTCAATAAGAAAAAGGTAAATTTAAGTGCACATTGTACTTCATAAATAACACTAAACTTATTTATCAAATTACTTTTGAATAACGGACGTTTACATGAAATTGTTAAAAAAAAAAATATATATATTAAATTTCGAACCACTACCCCCACGCTTAGTTTCCACGCATCTCACACCTAGACCACCATAAGTTCTGTACATTTCAGTCTTCACTTATTTGTATACATTCAATGTACAGTTTAGTAATTTTTTTAAAGTGCACAATTAATAGAAACACACGCTTTATTGCAGGAAAATGCTTTTCAGAGGTTGTGATCTTTGCATATGTAATATCCGGCGAACCTATGAATTTGGTATGCTACATATTTTTTCTAAGTTTTTTTGGCAAACAATATCCTTTTAAACATTATAAATTAATATTTTTACAAGGAAAAATTTTCAACACAGAAAAGTCTGTACAACTACAAAGAAGCGCCTTGTCATATTTTACAAAAAAAAAAAAAAGTACAGTGCAGGAACTGTTGGAATAAGACTTATAGGTACAAAGAATTCCTTTGTAGTATTACAAAGTTTACCTTTGTAACTTAATAAACTAATGAATTCACAAAGGAAATCTTTATACATTTACAAGGATTTATAAAAGTATAAAGAAAATCTTTGTAGATTTTACAAAACTTTTTTTAGAGTGTAAGGTGGCCGCGGTGGTCAAGGGGTCAGACCTCTCGCCTCCCACCCAGGCGATCTGGGGTCGGTCCCCGGATTTTCGCATGTGGGAATCGTGCCGGACGATGCCGGTGGTCAGCGGGGTTTCTCAGGGATCTCCCGTTTCCCCGTCCATTTATTCCGGCGCTTCTCCATACTCACATCATGTCACCCCTCACCAGCGCTTTAAGTCCTAGATGTTAAGTGCTGACCAGAATATTTTCAGTTGGCTATAGTTTATTTGAAAGGCCATTAAAAGTAAGATAAGTAAACAACAATTTATAGGAGACAATTTTGACTTGAAATATTATTGCGATTTTCCACTGTCCCCAACCATGGTTGCCATTATTCAATTTAAATAACGTTAAACATTATATTTTATTTATTCGTGATGGCGTTACGTTAGTACAATAGTAGGATTTTTAACAATTTAATAACTAGGTGGTATATTTTAAGTAGTTTATTCTAGGACGGCTTTCCTTTACGTGCAGACTCACATTTTCTCCGCTTGAACACTAAACCTTTGCGTAGGATGATTCTCTTAAAACTCTTCACAAGGACATGGAATGAGTTTACTTCCGTTCTCTCTTCTGTGCGAGCAACGCCAGAGATAAAGAGACGCCTCAAAGAACATCGTGGCTAGAGAACAAAGAAGAATTTCTTTGCGCGGGCCAGAGAAGGGACAGAAAGCGAAGTGGTACGAACAGATGGAGATCAAAGGAACGCGTTAATCTCATAAGCCAATACATTTAGTCTTTCATCTCCAACGCCGTCAAGTATTTTTTGTCTATCCGCCTGGTAGGAATATGGTCGTGGTAGCCAAGCCAGAGGAATTTCATTTATTTAGGTCAGTGGACATACGCTCGTACACTTTGTAACTCAGTTTCAGTATTACGTTGTTTTTAAAATAACACGATTTAATGTATTTATTATATCTGAGTATGTGTTTTCAGTTTCGGAGGTATTTTCTAAATTTTATCAAAATAGATTTACTGATGTAAAATTCCTAATTTAAGTAGGATTTATACGATTTCTGTTCCGACTATTAAATGGGACAGTGTGCTTTAACTTTATCATAAAAAGCAATGGCAAACATCCGTACCTTGTAAGGGAATCGTAAGCATAGATTGCCGCGTCAGTACGAAATACATTTTCATTAAAGATATAGGAAAATTGCATAAGCTTTGAAAATATAGGCCTACCACAAATAAACTTAATTAATTTCTACAAGTTGTAAGTTAATATTCCCTGAGTTAAAGAAGTATTTTATTGTTTAAAGAGATAGAGCATACAGACAATAATTTGCTAAAGTAGTAGAAAACTCAGATTTAAATTCTCGTAACCTGCACACATAACCGAAAATTCTGGCGCAAACCCTTACTAGTACAACACCGTAGTTATTTCGCTATTCCTGTACGTTCAGAACAAGTACATTAAAACATTTCTAAACATATCAGAGCAGTCCAACAAAATGAAATACTTGCGGAAAAAATTATTTGCTTATGTAGCCGGCATTAACCTTTCATTTTTATTTTACACACACAAAAATTGACATAAGGTAGGCGCAAAGAAATCCAACAGAAATTGTAGATACTTACAGAATCAAGATCCACAAGTGGAATGTGATGTCAGAGAATGAAGTTCTAAAAAAACCTGGGTAAACATGGATGAAGAAAAAAATACAATCCACGGAGGAAAAATGAGAGCTGCATGGAAGATCAGAAAGAATGCGAAAATAAGTGTGAATGCTCTGCGTGTTCCTACAGGATACAGTCGCACACAGCATCAGTAATAAAAATAAAATATAATTTCTTGTATTGCATTGTCAAAACCTTTTTTACATTCTGACTAGAAAGACTTTTATTTTCAACAGGATCTCGGCTTCTAGGTTGAGGCCACGTCCGATGTTCGGTTTCTTCCGACGTTTCGGCAATACTTGTCGTTGCCATCATCAGGGTTGTAATGAGCTCGAGCCACCGCCGAATTACCATATGCCATCCGAGGCCGTCACCAGACCGGGAACCAAAGGTCCCATAACTCGTTGGATGTATCTAGAAACAAGTGCACCCCGACTGATTAGTTGCAAATCAATGAACCGGCGGCGGGCGCGGTATCAGTTTTACCTGGGCTCCGGACCCTTATTTAAGGCTGGGAGGGTGTTGTTGTCATAATTAATAAATTACGTTTAGGAGTATCGGCGGGGCCACTGTGGCTTGCGTGATGTAGAGTTGTCGGTCTAAGTGAGGTTAGTCTTGTCGGGCAGTGGCTAGTTTGTTAAAATGGTAGAGTAGTAGTACGTGATATCCCTACAGCAGTGAGTGCCAGGCACATCACTGCCATTTCATCGTGTAGTCGTTTGTGAAAAGAATGTTACTAGCACTTGAGCACATTTCTGACGTCAAAGATACCAATACTAAGAGCCTTTGTCATAGTCAAGACCACGGTCTATGAAGGTAGAGGTCTTGACACTGAGGAACCGGAATTGCGAGTATTATATCGAAGAAAAATATGGGAACGAAATTTTGCATTGGAACACATTAATTTTTTTACAACAATAAAATTTAATTTTTCAATATTTTACATGTAGATGCACATTGCAACGGTCTTAAAATTTTGTAGGGCACGAAATATAGGTTTAGTTCGCATGTGTTCACTAAAACAATAATACACAATATATTTCTTCAGACTACTTTTATAAACAGTTCCACACATGCCAATGCATTTATGGACATGGAACATGTATATACTATATCAGCTTACCTTATTATCATTATTTTATGTAAATAATTGCAAAAATGTTAAAACGCGAGATGTAAACAAGACAAATCTTGCC
>PNEQ01037083.1:41480-89432 GCA_003012365.1 Medauroidea extradentata
ATTTTTTTTTTTTTTTTTTTTTTTTTTTTTAAATTAACACGCCACCAGAGCTTCGTCCTGACGAGCCGCACATGCTATCCGGCCTGGATTCCTGGTGACAGTGCGGGACCCACACTGCCTGAAAATGCACCTGTGTTGCACGCCTTAGCGAGGTGAGGACAAGTTGTTTGAGAGCGGACGTGTACGTGCAGTTTTTGTAAACCTGCCGAGGCCCGGGTCGTCGCTGATTGGCCGGCGGGTCAACCTACCACAAGAGGGGTGAGGCGGGGTCCGCGTTATCGCAGTAATTTTCGTCCTGACGCCCAATATATAACGCACTGAATGTGCCGGCCAATCGCAGCCCAGCTGTGCTGCGATTGGCCGAGCATTCTAGTCAATCAGAGGCAATCTGTGTCAAGATACAGTGCACAAATAAGGAACAAGTCTATGATCAAAATTTTAGTTTTCAGTCATGAATAGAGGGTGGAAAAATTCGCGGGTTCACTGACCAATAGGCTAGCCTGCAAGAGTCTTTGTAAACTGAAGCAGACAGCAGATGCTCATTAGCTGCTTTCGGTTAAAGCGATATAGGTGTGTCCTAGTTACATTTCTATTATTGACTCAGACACTTCCAGGACGTGTCAAATAAGTCAACGGCCAATTGCGAAAGTGACGCGAAGTTACAGTTGATGGAATTCTATCTTGTGCACAAATGAAAACGCGAATTTTTCAGGTATCTACTCATGAAGCAAAGGAGTAATATTTTTTAGAATCTCAACAATGACTTTAGTAATAAAAAATTACTATACCATGTCAACTATTTGGATTAATGATTATTAGAAGTACGTCAATTTCGCAAGTACATTCCAGGTCAGGTTGAACGCCAAAAATATACACTTCATAATCACGTGTGTGATTAGCTGGCGGCTGCCACGAAACGCATTTGACTACTGCAAGCCAGTAGTAAATAAGGAAATGATTCATAGAGCTGTCGGTTGTAATATTGTAAGCCAATGAATAATCGACTGTATCCAGAGCGTGTACAGGACTGAGCAATCTAGGCTACTGCCAGATGAATCCGCGAAATTGACGTATATCTAATGATTATTAACACTCCGAGTGCCTCCGGGTATTTCATAGCGCTTTTTCAAGAAGCTTATTTAGGTGTGCTGCAAAGGACTATACACATGCCTATTATTTTTTACATGAAATAACTGCTTAAATATTTTGTATTGAAATGAGATAAAAGAGTCCGAGTTAAAATATTAAAATAAAACCTATGTACATCCTAGCTGAACTTTAAATGCCCACATGGTATATGGGAATTTCTTCTGCTTGTTTTTAGTTGTACATAGATATGGCGATTCGTAGCAGGAACACTAGACTATTCGCTAGGCTTCAATGTAATGTATTCATTTCTGATGCTCTTATCTTGTTACTGGCGAGTCCGTATTTGACTGGGCAAATGCAGTGCATTACTACTGAATGTCTGTGATTTATCCGTAAACAGCTAAACCATGCCACGTAACCGTCGTCTTAATCATACAAGTCGTAGAACGCTACACTAATTTGGAGAATACGCTGGCAGAGAAGATTCTCGCGATTTTCCACCATCTCTACATATGCCAGAAGAAATAACACAGCCGTTCACACCGTAAACCACCACGCAACCAATCGCATTTAGTCAAGTTTTGGAAATTTACAAATAACTGCCTTACCTAATGGTAGTGCCACGATTTTATGGTGAAAAGATTTTTGCAACATTTGGTTTCGATGCATCATGTGCACGTCTACAGGTCTGCTACATCGTCTGTGATTGGATAATTTTACTCTCACTTGCCTTGGCAAATTACAGACGTAAGGAGATACAATAATCATATTCTGATTGATGCAGTCAAATGAGAAACATGTCTGAACAAAGACACGCTGCCAATAACCATGAATAAAAGCTGCCGATGTGCACGAGAGGCACTGAAACAAAGTGGGGCAAAAATCTTTTCGCGACAAAATCGTGGCCCTACCTAATGGTGTAGTTAGTTCAATTCAGCAAACAAGGTAGATATATAGGAATTGGGGTTTAAATACACGGTGACAGCGTGTTCATAAAATACGTACGTGAGAAACATGCAGTGAAGCGGTAATTCCTTTTGCTAAGAGACAATATCAAAATTCTTCTACGGTGATTTGAAAACCATGGAAAACCGAAATCAGAATGGCTGGACAGAGAATCACAAATTGGTCGTACAGAATTCAAGTTAAGTGTTTTCCCGTCCGTGCCACTTCACTCTTTTCTTCCAAGTATGGCATTGTGGGTAAATCGATTAACGTGTGGTAATAGTGTGAATTAGCGTTCATATGTGGACGTCAAAGTGTGGGGAGATTGTTACAAACATACGAGTTTGGAAGTCGGCGCCTACTATGTTTGCAGCCGTAGGGTTTACAAGGAGAGTCGATGAGTAACACGCACAATTTCTGAAAGAATTTAAAATTTTGACAAATAATAAACTTTTCTATTCTGTACATTTAATACTTACTGTTTCAAATGCAATTCTATAATACAGTATATTGCAAGACTGCATGTTACCATGTTGGGTGAACTATTCCCACATCCGGAGGAACAAAAAATGTTGTATGACCATAGGACCAAAAACTCACCGTTACTGTACTACAAGTCTCATGACTAGCGATGATGGTATATCGCGAAAATGGTTTGTGCCAACATACCTTTGAAACCACTGTAGTTTCTTGCAACATGTTTGATTCGTCTGACACAACGTAGCTGTCTGCAGACCAATAACAGGCATCAAATATTACAATATCAGGATTCTTATTGGTGCAATAAAATAGCGTAACAGCTCCAAGTACAAGCGAAAGCCAGTAATCTTATAATAAGCTGAACCTGCGTCGAAATCCAACAAACAGTCAAGTTTTCCGGCGATAAACCATCATCTCTACTCATGACTTACACTGCATGAAGTGCGCAGTGGGCCATGCTTCTATGAAATGCTACGTCAGACAACGCCTGCCGCTCAATTAAATATGACTCGTCTGGTATATGTGGCTGCCAATAATAGCTTCAGGGGAATTCCACAGCGGCAAGATCCACTACACAAAATGCACGGTGGACTGCAGTGCAGAAACGGTGCGTTTTCGTGCATGTGTTAATAAATGTTCTCTTGTTCTTCTAGATGTGGAAATTGTCAGCGCTCAACATCGAGGTCTTTAGCACTGGTGAGGGATGACGTGCTGTGAGTGTGGAGCAGCGCCGGAATGAAGGGGCGGGGGAAACGGGAGATCCCCGAGAAAACCCGCCGTCCAACGGAATCGTCCGGAACGATTCCCACATGCGAAAATCCGGGGACCGACCCCGCCGGGAATCGAACCCGGATCACCTTGGTGGGAGGCGAATGGTCTGACCACTCGGCTACCGCGGCCTTTTCCGAAATATTGACATTCAGCGTAGCAACAGCCTGTATATACTCGACAACATTTCTCAATGAATGTTACGGAAAACACTTTTCTTAGAATGAGTTGTCTTGGAAATTGCCCCATTAAAACTAGTGTTATTTTACCAAAAATTCACCGCTTAGCACTCCGTGGCTGCATGTCATACAATTTATGCAAACCGGAAGTCTAGTTTATCTTAAATCATCTTACATAAATTGTGTACATGTTATTGCACTTCTACATTCAGGAAGCTTTGTATAAATATGAAGTTTTTTAAACCCCGACGAAAAAAGATGGGTGTTATAAGTTTAACGTGTGTATCCGTCTGTCTGTGGCATCGTAGCTCCTGAACGGATAAACCTATTTCATTTATTTTTTGTTCGAAAGACGACTTGATCGAGTGCGTTCTTAGCTATGGTTGAAGAAAATCTGTTCCTTTGTTCGAAGATCATTAACTCTTTTATAGTTGCTGAAGGTCTGATCTGTTCGAAATTTACTATAATGTGAGTCACGGTGTTTTTAAATTTTTAATTTAAGTCTTAACTTGTATATTTTTGTGTAGTTATTTTTTGCTTTATGTAATGTGAAAAAAAGTCAGTTCTATTTTTGGCACATTCTTAGCCATTATAACATTTCTACAAATATAAATGTTTCACGCTACAGATAATCAGTAGGTACTTAATGACAAGTTCTGTAAAAATATGGCTTAATTAATAAATTAGTGGAAACATAAAGATTCAAATAATTATTACCGAATTTTCTGAGACGGCAGAATTGTTTTTACGAGTGATGTTATAATTGCGTGTACGATTTCGGCGTAATTGCTGTCTTGCCAGGGAATTATTATTATTTTTTAGTATTTACTTTAGGTAAACGGTACAATTTTTATGTTGACGCGTCATGAACAGGGGTTGGAAAATGTCGTGGATTCAACGGCCAGAGTGCTACACGCCACAATACTCCG
This sequence comes from Medauroidea extradentata, assembly GCA_003012365.1. Lineage (NCBI taxonomy): Eukaryota > Metazoa > Arthropoda > Insecta > Phasmatodea > Phasmatidae > Medauroidea > Medauroidea extradentata. The sequence continues at coordinate 45,871 of PNEQ01037083.1, forward strand.
CACGTGCCATACTTAACTGTTTGTTCATTGGCTACTACTCCAGTGAATATTACATCACACAAGGTTACAGGGCAGAGGGTGCTTGTTTCCTTGCAGGTTTACTATTGGTTCAATGTTAATGAAGTCACGTAAATGAAACTATGAACCAATAAAATATACTTATATTAATATGTTATTGAATTCCAGCTTATCCTGAAATAATTATGCTAAATATTCCAGTCCTTGTCATTAAGCCTGGGCGAAAACCATGGGATGCAATTTTTTATTCGAGGGCCAATAACTAGAGCCGCGATTTTATGGCTAAAATATTTTTGCAACATTTGGTTTCGATGCGTCATGTGCACACCTGCAGCTCTGCTATATCGTCTGTGGTTGGATGATTTTACTCTCACTTGCCTTGGCAAATTATAGACGTACAGACTCACAATAATCTTATTCTGATTGGTGCAGTCAAATGAGAAACGTGTCTGAACAAAGACACGCTGCCAATAACCTTGAAACAGAATTGCCGATGTGCACGTGAGTCACTGAAACAAAGTGGGGCAAAAATATTTTCGCGACAAAATCGTGGCCCAACCAATAACCTTTCACGAAAAGAATTTTGCCCCACTTTGTTTCAGTGCCTTACGTGCACATCTGCAGTTCTGCTTCGTAGTTGTTGGCAACGTGTATTTGTGAAGTTAGATATCTCTGCGCCAATGAGAAGAGGGTTACTGATACACGTTTGTGATTTGTGGAAAGAACTTATAGAACCACACAAAACGTCAGAGTTGAAATATCCAATCATTTTCTATGGAGCAGAACTTTATATGTGCAAATTCCAGTGAAACAAAGTGGAGTAAAATTATTTTCGTGAAAAGTTCACGACCCTAGAGATCACGTACACAAGCTTGTAGAGAATTAAACACGAATGTAAAGTAATGATACATTTTTACCGTCGAACAACTTTCAGATTTCCCTTGGGCCCCTGAAATGTAAATCTGCGTCTCGATTTCCATCCTCGAGCTGAGAAATTTAACTCCAAAGCTCGCGTGCCGTGTTTTACGATTCATTCGTCACAAACACAGACACCCTCAGCAAACAGTGCGTCCTACATCTGTCTGAAATAATAAATGTGCTTTTAACAAAACAAATCGTCCAGTTTCCCGGCGTGATTGAGTGCGAGCTCCAGTCCTATACCCGCCAGTAATTTCATTAAACTAATGTCTGCCCGGGCCAACCGTGAATAGCAGTTGGCACAGCGTGCGGGGACAAGCGGTGATTTGTGCAAACTGCGAGCAGGCAAACTGTGCAAACACCGAGCTCTGGTTCTGCAGCGAACGTACAATGTTCTCATGACATTACTTTCCTTCTGGTAATTATAGAATTTAAGGTATTTTCCTTAATATCTTGGATTGTGTTACAATCGTTCGTAACATAAGATTGATACTAAAAACACTGTGCACATGATAAATTCATAATTTTATAATTGCAACCAAAAACTGACCAACTCTTTCACATTACATTCATTACAACTTCACAAAAAATAAACAGTATATGGATTCATACTTTCGTACAAGCGCATGTCAATGAAGCATTTAGAATATTTCCGCTACTTCCCAAAGGAAAAACTATTCGAAAGATACAGGTGAACCAATTTTTACTGGAAGTATTTGCACTAAGCTACAGAACCTTTTTGAATTCACTTAAAATTATTTGTATTTAAAAATCTTGAATATACCTAAATTTTAGAATACATGTGTAAAGTAATTCTTTAGTATCGTTTGAATAATTTTTACTTTGGGCAAGTAGCGAAAAAAAGTTAAATCGGTACTTTGACCTGCACTTGTACGAAAACTGTGGAAGAAAAAATATTTTACTTGCATGAAATTGCTATAAACATAACGCGTTTGAGGTGCACAGTGTTTGATACAATTATAAAATTACGAATTTTTTGGTGTAGAGCGTTCTTAATTATTTAAAAATGGAGCCAAGTAAGGCATTACATAATGTCTCAAAAGTTATTAAATTGTCAGATTTGTTTATTATTGTTACTGTTCACATCTATGATATTTTAATTAGTGAATACATTATTATTTATTTATTTCAGTCACATCAAATATTATGGACAGCATTAAGCTCACCTTAACTTTCAAAAAATTGCAAGTACTTAGGGCCTATACATGGCATGACTGGCTCTGAATGACATCATTTAATCATAAAAATGTATTACGAAAACATGAGCAAAAATATATTACCTCCAGGAAACTATCCCCGTAAAGTGAGGTTGCTAATCTGAACTCTTGTCCTCTAAAACAAAGTACTGGGCTACTTATTTCTTTCACTGTGAATGGGTACAAGAGAATAGTATTTCTGTTAAACAAGGACGGAAGAAATAATTCCCAAGTAAAATACAAATTCTCTGTAATAGAGTTAATAAAATACAATAACATCTTAGGCGAACGTGACACAAGTGTGGTGCCAACATAAACGAGAGGATTGCATCGACAAACGCTGAAAACGTTCAGAAAATTTTACCATAGCAATTTGAAAATCAACGTAAATATACTTTCCCATACATTTGAGCAAGTGAATGTACCAGAGAGATGAATTCCATCGGCGTAATCTGTTTCTGTTGCGCTGGAATTGAAGTTCCATAACTCTAACGCCACACAGCACTAATTCGTTATACTAGCCACATGTTAGCTCACAATGTTTATACAAAATGTTTTCTGTATACGTTTGATTGATTTGTTTATTTTTTGCTTTTTCTTGTCATCGACTCGAAATTCCTGAAATTTCCAATACACTTTTAGACTTTAAACTTACGTAGTCTTACCTTAGATATATTCATACGTGAATTTAAACAATAAACGTCTATATAAACATTCAGATTGTAAGATATTAAAAAAAAACGTAAGGAATACTAACCCTAAATTAAAGTTTTCGCCTAATTTGGGAGCAAATATTGCACTATAGGCCCTAACGGCATGTTGGCTTAGTGTAATTTCTTGGGCCGCGATAAGGTGTAGGAAAATTCGGTGTGGAGACTGTGCTTCAGACATATGTCATCAGGGACACAATTTATACTTTAAAAGTAAAAAAACTATTGTTTAGGATTGCTCTTTTTTCTATTTGCATATTGTTGTTTAAAAACTATAATTTTTAGTTAATGCATTTAGAATTCTTTTTTACTTACCGCGCCCTATTCAAAGCAAATAATATTTAAAGTGTAAAGGCCAAATTAATTGAATGCGTAAGATTGTTACTTCAATCCCGATAAAAGTAACGTACGGTTATCCTTCAAGAGTAAAATTAAGCGGACTACAGGTTTTAAAAATTTGCTGGACACCTGATTTCACCATTCCTTAACATTTTCATAAATTTATAACTGTGGCTCTGCTTTTGAAGGCCTCTGTGACGCTGAATCATTTCTCAGAAAAAATAAATTTCAATTTTAAAGTTGTCATAAAATATTTGTATTTTAAAGTACAAGGGCACTCTATGACGTCACTCAAAACCAAGTCCTAACTTATCGCTTACATTTAAGAGATAGCGAGTGATATTTAACACCCGTTTTCATCACAATATACTATTGAGTGATCGTATAACGATAGACAACAAGATAAAAACAAATAATTAAGGAATACGTTTGGAATTGTGAAAAATAATTTATGAAATGCAAAGAAATGTGTAAAGTCGTAGTCGAACAAGAATACAATACATAAAGTGAAGCTAGAGTGCTAAGTACGAGAACTTACATCAAGAGTAACGTATTTCAGAACACTTTAGTTTGTACAGAATTTTTTAACTTGGAAGAAAATGTAAATTTTTAAGCTTAAAGTGAAATTGCTGCCTATTAATTTCGTGCTTAAGAGCAGCTTCAATAGAATTTCAACGCTTCAGTGACTTATATTTCTATGAGTACTACGGAGACTGCAAAGCCTTGGTTTGGTAATCATGTAGAAAGCAACAAGAATTGAAAACCTTTTAAATAGAAGCAAGGAAGCTATGTAACTTCTCACATCAACAGACATAAAACCGTTCTTTTTAACTAGAGAATTATATATTGATATTCATTACAGTGTTGTATCAATTTAACTCTAAGCCATTGTGCTTGTTCAGATTTTGAGTTCACTTTTATGCGAACTTACATTTCAGTGAGTAGTTTTCTGAAGTCAAAGAACTGGTATTACCGAAATTCTGTCGTTTCGAGTGCTGCACAATTCATGTTAATTTCACTCAATTTCTCGATAGTTAGATTTTCGAGGGTTGCATGAATTGTTTCTGTTACCATGCATGTGTGACTTGGTTGTAGAAATTTGTGGTTAAGTATTGCCAGGTTATTATTAGATATCGTCACATTTTTGTAGTACAGTGGGAATCATCATCAAAGGAAAGAAAATATTTCGAATATACTTACACAGTAAAAAAACATAATTTAACAAGAAAAAACTTGCAGACGTCAGAACATGTATCAGTCTAGGCACTGCAACAAGAATGTCGCAGGTCATTAAAGTGGTCTGAATTTTTCAAATACCGGTGGTGACTATGTAGTGGGATATATTATGAGTAGAGTTTTTAGTTTTGAAACAAAATAAACTTCGTCCACCTATCCCATTTTTCTAAATATTTTGTACTTTTACAAAACAATTTCTTGGAAACTAGTTGCCAAAATGTTTTTTTGGTGACACTTCAAACATTTATTTTAAAATGTACAAGAATTTATTTGTAATTATGGAGTTATTATCTGTAAATATACTAATATGTGTGAATATATACACATATTTGTATATTTACACGCATTTGTAACATTTACAATATTTTTGCAAATTTACAAAAATATTTTCTGGAAAATGGTTTTCATAGAATTTTTTTTGTGAAAGTAGAAGAATTTTGAACTGCGTAGAACATGAATCATTATACGTGTTTATTTCTAAACAACCTTCCGGTAAATAAAGGTTAATTAAGTGGTAAATACAAGAGGCGATTCCTCGTCCTCCTCGTCCTGTTGTAGAGTTATTTCACACAAAACAGCGTGGGGTTATTTTGGTGACAGGCATAGCATAAACAGTCAGACAGTGAGTGAGGTTGACGGTCCATAAATTTCACTTGTAAAATACTGCAACACTTTGAAGCATGGGCATTGCCAGACCTTTAAGAAGATTAAAAATGGCGAAAAGTGTATGTGGATCATTTTAACTTAAAAATGTATACTTTCTCATTTTTTCGTATGCAATTAACTTGAGCCAAATCGTAATGGCTGTTTAATTCTTTAACTCTCTGTTGTTTTACTTCAATTTCCTCAGTTAGGATTAACGGAAACATAATCAGGTTAGAATTTGAATGTAGTTTAGTGCAAGAACATCTGCTGTTTGCTTTCGCGAAAGTACTCTACTTAAAATAATAATGTAAATATTTTCATCCAAAAAGAATATATGTCAGTATGTCAACAATGATACTTTTTGATTGACACTAGATATAGGAGCAAATTTTATTAATAAAGATTTATAGAAAATCTGCCTAAGATGCTGTTGGCGTTTCTTGCTCGAATAATAGGTGTGGAGTTACTTTAGCATTATTTATGTATGAATAACCTATTTAAACTTTGGCTCGTCTTACATAATGTCAGAATTTTTCATGTACATCTAAGTAGTGTTTCATACGTCTTACACATGGAATGTTTGCGTTACACTACCATGACCGATGTTGAAACACTCTTATATATTTTTTTTTTTGAGTGGGAGAAAGGTATTGGTGATTTGTAATGTTCGTAAATTAGACCTTATAATTTTTGTTATACTACACAACACTTCATCCTTAAGAGTGTGTGGTAGATAAATAAATGCTGAAATTATCAATAGACTTCTACGCTTTTTTCAAATCCAATACAGATATTATACTCAATGGCAATCCTACTTAATTGTATTTTCCAACTTTGTGAGTAATTATTTATCCAGAATTACTAATTCGTTACGCGTGATCACTTGTGCCGCAGTTAAATACACGAGGTTCCGGTGTCAGAGATTGTGCCTCAAAAGTACCTAACACTGGAAACAATTTTGTTTAAAACGTTGACTTAAACTGTTGTCTAGGATTGCTATTGTTTAACTTTCGCAAATTGGCTTCAATAAACCTAAAGGTATAGATTAATGCTTTTAGCGTCTAATTATGTACCACGCTCTCTTAATGGTCAAAATCGAATTTAACATTTATAGCACAAAGCCACCGATTTTTACTAATATATTATTATTATTTCCTAGCTGTTAATTACAAATCATACCATAAAGTATAGCTTGGTCTGTGAATAGGTAGTAAAATAACAGTGTACAATAATAAAATGAACCGTTTTATGTGCATAAGCAACTGGGTGCGAATATTACCGAGTTGCAGGAAATCACCCCCCCCCCCACACTTTTTTCACAAAAAAAAAACAGATCATTTAAATAGGTAAATGCCAGTATTAGCTGCTGTCAACTAGTATACAACATATATATCATTCTAGAAAAGAATGTACAGTACATGTATCCAGAAAGACAAACATATAAAAAAATAAAACAAAAACAACACAAAATATTTACGGAATGGAATATTGCCGATATGTCTGGAAGGACAACAAAAAAATAACAATAAAATTAGAAAATAAGATGTATAAAAATGGCAACAGAAATAGACGAGGACAACTATGACAACACAAATGAGAAGAGACTCGGTTGGACGTACACACAGACGACGACAAACGCCGCATTTCAAAAGGAGATCTGCTACCGCGTCTTCAGTCATATCTTCAGACTGAGGATCTCAAGCATACTGGCTGTCGACATTCCTTTTGTATGTGTGAGCATCATCTTGTGTTAGATACTTCATGCTTTGTTAGACTCTTCTCTTATGTCCAATAAATAAATTAATAAATCAAATTATATACTGACTTAATGCAACAGGTCCCTATTTACGCAGTTATTTTTCGGAAAAATTATTTTTAAATTCTAAATGGTAGCAGATAACCTAAAGCCGTCACATAGATTTGTTGAACATTGTTTTTATTGTGTAGCCGAATTTTTCAAATAAAAAATTTTTATAATTTTGGGTGGTTATTGACTTAAAGAAATTTTATTTAAGCCGGTAATTGGTTGAAGTGATATAATAATTTGGGTTTAAAAATAGCTAAATTGAAAAAAAAACAGCACATCTATGCAATGGTTTTAGGATATCTGCTGCCTTATAAATAAAAAATAATATTTGTGACAAACAACTAAAATAAATACCGTGACTTAATGTACGAGTTTCATAATTTATGATGTACAAATCCATTATAAAATATAGATATTTCATATTTCAAGTTAAAGTGATAACAATTGTTTATGTATTTTATTCTGCTTGTAAAATTTTTCGAGTTCTATTTAATAACTTGTACATTTATAGTGATGCTTACTTTTGAAAAACCTCATAGTCATTTTACTTCTTATGAAATTTGGAACAAATTTTGTCATAAGATAGTTCTTCTATAGTGCATTATATCACAGTAGCAACCGTTTACAATAGTGAGAAACATTGCTTTAAGATTTGAAACATTTGGAAGATTGCCTTATTCATAATTCCTATTATTATCTTGAACAAAAATGCACCTCAAAGTTTATGTAGCAAAAAATCAACTCTCTTAGTGGCATGAAGGCTTTCATATGTTGTAATGGTGGTTGATATCCATCATTTACACAATGGCGGATTCAGGATTCATGCCCATGCTGTCAGACTGTCACCCCCAAGAAAACTTATCAGAGCAATAACGTGAATATGCCCAAAGTCATTGATTTTCTGGATCAAAAAGTGTGCACAAAACCTCATTCATAACTGTACGATACATAAAACGACACTTCCCCCCCCCTTCCCAGTTTGGGAATATTTAAAATATCGTTACGTTGTATTAAGAATGAGTAAAATAGAGCTACTCAAACAATGAAAAGTAATCCAAAACTTAAATTTTTAGCCATATTATAAAACTTTTTATGGAAAATGTTTTTTCTTAAGGGCCTAGTTAAAAAAAGTATTTCCATACTTCTAAGTAACGTCACTACATTGCAGTGAAGTCAGGTTCAACTTTTGGCTGATTTTCTTGAAAGTTATGTCGTGAAACAAAGCGAGGTTTTGGCAAAATAGTCACTTTATTTCGTAAATATTTACATTTCAGTGACCTCTTAAACTGTTTAAGTATTACTTTAATTAATTAACTAGTAAATTGTTGAACCCCGAAGCACTGCTATTTTATTTGTCGCAACAAATACTTAAAACAAATAAAGTGTGAAAAATGTATTTGTGCACTTGAAGAATCCATACTTTTATAAAACGTCTACGACTTCAGGCACGCAGTGTCCACTTCAGAATACGTTGTAGGAATAAAAGTGAATTTGCTGCGTCAGCTGAACTCAGACGGAAAATAGCGTCCAGTACCATTCGTATGAAAGACAGTATATGTCAGTGAGATAGTTTCTTTTGTCTGCAAATTGCTTGTAATGTCTAGTACTTTTTCGTTCATTGTTCCAGAGGAATGCTGTACGCTTAGGGCGCCATACCACACGCTTAAAATGCGCTGTAGTGTGTTCATAAATACGTTTTTTTTCTATTCCATATGTTCTCATTGTGCCAATGTGCGAAAAGACAACAAACAGACTTCGGAAAACGTTGTTCCGATGGCCTCCAACGTAGCTAAATACGGCCTTTTCCTGCTGTTGTACTTCAAAATGTACTAACGAGATATATGTGAACCTCAGAAATGTGCACTGAACTTTATTACAGATTTCCCATCAGTAAAATTGTATGTAGGGATAACGGTATATCGCGAAAATTTATTTTCTAACATGCCCTTGAAAACACCGTAGTTTCGTGTGGCATGTGTGATTGATGTACGTCTGATACAACGTAGCTGTCTGCAGACCAATAATAGGCGTAGATACATGCAAAATTCGCGTTATCATTTGGTAGCAGACTAAACTTCACTTTCCTGTACATAACAGAGCATAATACGCGATTCAATTGGCCACGAACTTTTATTCACATGTGTTACGTCTTTACAGAGATTCGCCTCTCTACCACAGACTAAATATTAATACAGACGTGAAATGATGTGTCGGCTCGTTTGATACGAGCGAACTTCGTCGTTTATTGGCTGCGCGAGGCTGTTGATACCAGCCCCGTGTATGTTTGGTTCCTGCACGTTACGGCAGGTTTCCTATTGGCCTTGCTACCGGCTAGCATGGATGCCACGTTACCCTGATTGGCGGTAGGAGTTTCCGCCATATTGCTGGCCAGGGAAGCCATTTTGCTGGCGTGTGTGACTGACTTCGCCGTACTACAGGCTATTTCACTTCTGTATTCCTAAATATTCCGTGTCTCTACCGTGTAAGCGTTCTCCGCGGCAAGTCACGATAATGTCGGCCAGCTGGAGACGTCGAATAAGCCTATAGTCACTTGGGGTCTAGTCAGCTGTCAGAAAAAAAACGCGAATTTTGCATGTCTCTAACAATGGCGGGATTCTTATTGGCTCAGTCACAGAATATTTAGGAATACAGAAGTGAAATAGCCTGTAGTACGGCGAAGTCAGTCACACACGCCAGCAAAATGGCTTCCCTGGCCAGCAATATGGCGGAAACTCCTACCGCCAATCAGGGTAACGTGGCATCCCTGCTAGCCGGTAGCAAGGCCAATAGGAAACCTGCCGTAACGTGCAGGAACCAAACATACACGGGGCTGGTATCAACAGCCTTGCGCAGCCAATAAGCGACGAAGTTCGCTCGTATCAAACGAGCCGACACATCATTTCACGTCTGTATTAATATTTAGTCTGTGGCTCAGTCATAAAGGATAACAGCTCCGCGTACAAGGGAAATCCAGTAACCTTTTCATAAGCTGAACGTAAGTTGAAACCCTGGGAACAGTCAACTTTTCCAGCAATAAACCATCATCTCTAGTTAGAGTCCCGTAGTAAACGTGGAGCGGCGGGAATCTCGCACGCTAGTTGAGTATTTTGTTCGCTGTGGCGATGCGGCATTTAAAGCTCACTTCAAGTTCACTCTTCTAGCTCCGTCCGTCGCTTCTGAAACTCTAACGCGCAGGTAAGCGGCACCCCTAAGCTGGTTTCACATGACACAAAGTCTGTACTAAACTCATGAAATATCTTGCGAAAAGCAAATTGAACGGAAATATAAGAATAAACAACTACACAACTTTGGAACAAAGACGCTGCAAGTTGCACGGAACGGTTGTTTTTCGGTATTCATATGACCTAACAAAAATGTATACAGAAAAGCATTATTTTTGGCGTGCGAAGTGAAATTCAGTGAATGTAAACATTGTCGTTCGTAAACAAACATTTTTAGCATCTCTTGCGCACTCGAGTGAAATGTTTTTTTAAATAAGTGTACATGTTTTTTGACATCATGGTTCAGCGAATTTAAAAGTAAGATCGGCTTATTTGTACAGATGAGACGAATTTACGTTTTGTTTTGGGCGCAAGCTAGAACTCAAACACCAATAAGTTGATGTCCAATTTGTAGAGACACGATATTATTGCGAACAGATTTTTGTATCAGTTGGTTTCAATGTCTTATGTACACATTTGCAGTTCTGCTTCACTGTCAGTGATTGGATGTTTTAAGTTTCGCTTGTCTTGAGTTTCCACTAGCAACTCACAAATGTATGTTGTCATAGCTTCCTTATTCTGATTGACGCAGTCAAATGAGAGACGTGTCTGAACAAAGACACGCTGGCAATAACCATGCATCAGAGCTGCCTCAGTGCACGTACAGGTCACGCGAGCTAGGAAAGGTCCTGGCGACGCGCCGAGGAGAAGTTTCTACCTCCTATCCCCCTTAAAGAGTGCGCGCGTGCACAGCTGCTGATTGGCTGTAGCTGCTCATCCCACATTCAGGGCTCCATCATTTCCCCTCTTACTGGCTGGAAGGGGAAATGTGGGGCGTGTAGCTGCGCAGTAGATACAATTTTATGTTCGCTTTACCACTCTCTCAAAACCTTTCCTAGACTGTGCGACTTATAAAGCATTGAAACTAATTGGTACAAACATCTTTTCGCGACAAAATAGTGGCTGTACCCATTTGGAATTAGCTCTTGCCTTATTTGAAACTGCTTGGAGGGTACTGAACCAATAATAAATTAGCAACTAAATGTAGGACTAACTGTGTGGTATCACTGTGTCAGCGAGCAGCCAATGAGCGCTTATTGTCTACTTGTGAACACAGGTATTTGTAAAATTTTTCCGATCTCTACCAATTTGATACATATCACGGTTATCAACTGGTTCTGGAAGCAAGAAATAACTCTCTGCTGCAAATGTGAGTGGGCTCGTTTTAAACGAGATTCGTGTGGTATTCTTTCGCTAATGTTTACGTGAAATATTCTTAACCAAACCAATTCGGAGCCAACTGTGATAAAAGTACACTTATCGCCAAGAAGACAGCATATCAACTATAATGGACACCGATTAATCACAGCGTAAATTGACTGATTGCTGCGGCTTCAATATAACACGCCCACACTTGAAGTTCTTCTTTAGATATTGGCGTGACACCATATGACTTGGCTGACAATATCTGTGATGCACCGAATATTTTTTATCCATCTTTAAACAACTACATAACCATTCTTCACTGATACACGGTTTTGTGAAATGCTGTGGCACGAAAGTCTTTTGTTTTTCAACTACCTCTAAGGAAATGAACATATCGCGAGTTCAGTGATCTGACGCTAGAATCTACTGTTCTGTTTTCTCAAGCCCGTAGCCATCCTTAGTAGAAGGCCGCGGCTATAGATCTGGCAACACTGCCAGGAATGGTCAATTTGAACACTTCTTATTTCGTCTGGCAACGGCAGTGGCTTCCCCTGATTCGCTGGTATGTAGGGTACAATAACGAATTAGGTGCATCCATTGCCTTTGGAGAGCTAATAGATGGAGCCACAATTTTGTTGCGAAAAATTTTGCCCCACTTTGTTTTAGGGTCTCTTGTGCTCATCGGCAGTTCTGTTTCAAGGTTATTGGCAGCGTGTCTTCGTTCAGACACGTTTCTCATTTGACAGCACCTATCAGAATAAAGATAGTTGTGACTCCGTACGTCTGTAATTTGCTAAGGTAAGTGAGAGTAAAATCATCCAATCACAAACGATGTAGCAGAGCTGCAGATGTGCACATAACACATTGAAACCAAATTTTGCAAAAAATATGTTCGCTATAAAATCGTGGCTCTACTAAGAGAAGTATTAAAATGACCCTTATGTGCAGGGTTGTCAGATATAAGGCCGGTCCTAAAGATGGCTATGTCATGCTCCGACCGATTGCCCATTAGCTGATATTTACTGACACAACACACAATGAGTAGATACAGTGATTTTTGATGAAAGTATTTGTGCACCAACTGTTTCGATGGCTTACTTGCACACATGCAACCCTGTTTCACGGTTGTTGGCAGCATGTACGCTGTGCAGACGCGTCGTTCATGTGCCAATGAGAACAAGATTACTGCGACACCATGCGTCTGTGATTTGCCAGTATGACCCCAACAGACACTGAGAGTTGAAAACATCCAATTACTGAACAAGAAGCAGAGCTGCGAAGTTTTCCGGTCTCTACTCATATCTAGAGAGCGGTAGTTTCCGCGAAAAAAATTATTGCACCACTGTGCTCCGATGTCTTACGACCTAACCGGTCGTGAGACACTGAAACCAAGTGGTGCAAAAAATATTTTCGTTAAAACTAGCGCTCTATAGAAATCAGTAGAGACCGAAAAATATTCGTGGGTACACTGGCTTATAGGTAGGAATGACAATATTTCGCGAAATGAATTACTCTCATGCAAGAAACCATTGTTCTATACATACTTAAGTCTCGTCTATTTGATCATAACCCGTTGTTCCACTGAGTAGCAGCTAATAGACAAATAGTCGGGGCTTGAGTATGCGTAGGATATGTTATTCTAACATGCATGTCATTGAATTCGCGAAATGTTCTCATCCCTACTTATAGGCTAGCCTCCAAGACTGTGCAGACTACAACTGTTCATTGGTATGGAATTCGCGTGTTCTTTCAGGCACAAGCTACCATTCCAGCAACTGTAAGTTCGTGTCAGTATCGCAATTGGCCCTTGACTTATTTGACACCTTCCGAAAGTAGCTGAGCCAGTAACAAAAATTTAACTAAATGCATGCCCATTTCACTGTATTAGCGAGAAGCTAATGAACAGCTGTTGTTTGTTTGAGTTCGTATATATTTTTGGAGACTAGCCAACAGGTAAGTGAACCCGCGAATTTTCCCGGCCTCTATTCGTTGGCTGTTCACTTACACAGTAGTACCACACGACGAGGTATGCTTCGCCTTTAGTATTGACTGAGCGCATTATGGGAGGATTAGAATTAGTCTAGGGTTAGGGACCCTGGTTTTTCACGAAAATAATTTTGCCCCAGTTTGTTTTGGTGTCTTACGTGCACATCTGCAGTTCTGCTTCGTGGTCAGTGATTGGTAGAGACACTGGAAAATCGCGAAAATATTTAGCATAGTCTCCAATAAACTGTAGTATCTCAATCGGGACGAGTGTGAACAGTTTTCTGGCAAATCACGCACGCTGTGTGTTAAAACTGTACTGTTCTAATTGAGTCTGTTGAAGAGGGACACAGTGCGTCATATAAACTATAGCCAATATAGATGCAATATCTTCAGTGTTGTACATAGCATGTTGGAGCCTAGCAAACAATCAACTTTTCCCGCAATTTACCAGTGTCTCTAGTGATTGGATATTTTAACTCTCTCGAGCCTTGGAATTCTACCGACAAATCACAGCCGTGAGGTGTTGCAGAGACTTTATTGTAATTGGCTCAGACAAGTGATATACGGCTCTTCATATAGACACGCTGCCAATAATCATGATGCAGGATTGCAGATGTGCACGTAAGGCACTGAAACAAAGTGGGGCAAAATTATTTTCGCGAAAACCCAGGGTCTCTATCTAGGATCAGTTGCAAAGGAGATACGAACGTACAGTTGTTCGAATTGTTCGTATCCTGGTATGTACCCAAATTAAAATGCGAATTTTTCAGACCCATATGAATGAAGAATCATAGTCAGGTTGCAAACTATTTATTTTTTGCTTGTGGTTGCTCTGGAGTTTGCCATGTTTAATTTCGTCGACCACTGTACATGAGAGAATACACTAGAGTTTAAAAATTTAAAAGCACTGTTAGAATTTCTTTTGCACCGTTACATTGCCCTGTAACGAGTTCTCGTTCCGATGGAAACTAACAAATCGTACGTTGCAAAATTCTTTTCATAAAAATTTATACTGGCTACAACAGAGAGCGAATAGATTGGGAAGGTTATTGAAGTCACGTGATGTTCTCCCTAACTATGTATAACTATTTAGTAAGTGAACGTGGTAAATGAAGCCAGCGGTGGTTGAAGGAACACCGGCCAAGCTCCCACACCCGGGCCATCCTCGCGCGACTTAATTAACTTCGGCGGCGGCGTGTTACAACACTGTAATTACCTCGTAGCTTCTACCCCTTCTACCCTCACACCCCTCAGAGTTACCACGACCCCAGCCACATCTCACACCGCCATTAAAACTACACGCTGCTAAACTGCCTGCATCTGAATCTTAATTGCGGGGACCACGTGGTGTGAGTGTGGGCCCCAAGTTAAATCAATGGTGGCTCCCTGATTTACATGTATAGAGTTATTCATGACAGGATGAACATTTTTAACGACTTTGTTTCGCGCGACCTTTGAAACCCGTTTGTTGACTTCCGCTACACGTTATCATTAATGTTGCTTCCTGGCTATAAGCTATTTATACACGGCAAAGTAAGCAATTTCAAACACCTACGATATCACTTCTTTTAGGTGATTTGCATATTTATGATATTTTTATACATGTTTTATTAAAGCGGTTTTTCTATTTGATTATTTGTCGATTCGGTAACAATAAGGTAGAGTAACATTAAACTAGACTCTTGAAACTTGGATGGCAATTAAACTACTTCTATCTTGTTTTGTCAGTTTGGTACAAATTTTGTAATTGTGTTTAAACTGATTTCCCGATAAGCTAGAGAACGGGAACTTTTAACGCAGTTGTGGAATGAATGACATTTTCAATGTAGCAGCAAAAAATTGTGAAAAATAATAGGAAAATAAATTTAGAAATCTTTTTTATATAACACGTTTCAAAGACAGTACATATTGAATTTTGCTCAGCCAAGAGTAGGAAACACAAAATTATATTAAAAAAATAATATACAATGTTTTTATAACCTAATAAAAATACAAACTAATTTACCATATTAAAATACTTGTCAAATTTGTAACGAAAGAAAAGTCGGGCGCACGGATTAGTTAACCTAAATTACTTACAATTTTTTTGAACTACAAGTGATACAAATTGTAGTGAGAGTTTCCTCAACGACAGCTTTTCTCTGCACGTCTTACTATTATCTATTGCATGCACCTCAAATTTTTCATTTTAAATCTTACAAGTATTTTCGTAGAAGACATTAATTCATACTTTCTATTCGATTTTAAAAACGTAGCGTAGTGCACATAGTTACCGTACTGAAATATAAAGTCTGAAGTAATGTAGTTCTTAAAAATCAGGAAATGGGGCTTACGTTTACATGAACAGCTTACAATACGTATCACAGGTCCCATTGTCAACGTCTAGACTAAAGCCATATTCGTATTTACATTTTAGCTTGAAACGGGAGAAATTTCGTTGTTCCGCTTACATGTAGACTAGATTTCAGAGCTTACCGAAAGGTGTAACATAAGTATCGGACCTATAGCTAGAAATTCGAAGAATATTAGTACTTACAGATTCAAGAAGAAAATACGGGATTTTTCACTTACCATGCCCCCGAATAATGTATTAATTTTCTAATTAACGGGTTTTCACAGAAAATTAAACCGTATTGAAGACAGTATTGTTAATAACAAAAATATAAAATTGTATTTCATTGTGGCGTCAAGCGTTAACTTTTGAACACGTGACATGTAAGCCCTACATATGTAATTTACGAATTATTTTCCGTGATCAAAAGTGTTCACTATACCGTTAATAGTGTGGACCTTACAAATCCGTGGTTGTATAGGAGTACACATTCGTTCTCCAAAGAAAAAAAACTAGGTTTTGTCTGCAGCGAATCGTCAATATCGGTTTTCAAGCATTTGAATCCTTCTGAAATTGTACAGCTAAACTTAGCAACAAATTTATCTTTTAGAGTTTTTTTAGGCTGCATACTAATGTAAGGTTTACACAGTAAAATAAATGTATGCTACATTTACAATACGCTATTTTTCATCGCCTAGCAATTTGCTCAGTAAAGATATTGCAGTTATATCTACATTGCATTTTCTGAGCTTCTTAGCTTATCTGCCATTCCTCATTTACACTTACGCTTTCTTCCGTAGTTGCGTGTCGGGTAATTTGAGATCAAAGCACTTGAACTGACTGCTGTCCGAGGTCGGTTGCAGCAACAGGATCCAGGCGTCTCCACCACGAAACATTCAAGACTGTGCCAAATTAGGATCTAAGCCCAATTTATTTAGGTGAATGTGAAGAGATGAATGAATAGACATGCTTTTCACTTTTCACACAAAAGTATAGTTTTTCACCAGCAACTTGTGTTAAAATTTTATTTTCTCAATTAGAGAATCATTCTTACTGTTAAGATTTCTCTTAAAAAAAAAAAAAAAAAAAAAAAAAAAACAGTTTTGAGGTAGATTTTCCGGTTTTTAGAATTGTACATTTTTTGTGACGGATCAGAAGCTGACACACAGCATAAACTCCAATCTGGAGAGCCAGGAAATTAACTGTCGTGGTTTTCTTCACCAGCCGTTGACGACCGAACATCGTACTGCAAGGAGGCAGTGCCTGTTGGTCCATAACTGAGAGCCTTTCATCTATCCGCCATCTGCGGACGTACAATCTAGTGGTTACCGGCTCCCTAGGAGGAACTGTAATTATTAATCCATCGACACGCCCAACAAGTTTCCAAAACGTAAGAATAGGAAACATCTACGCTGGTGATGAAACACTGATGACTTTGGGGGGGGGGGGGGCGAGTACTCTGATCTCTACACCACCGCAATATTCGTTGAATTTGGGGCCGGTGATTTCAGGAACATATTTTTGCAACACATTGTTTCTGTGCTTTACGTGCACGCCTGCATCTGTATTTCGTGGTTATTGACAGCGTGCATTTATGTTGAGGAATCACTACTTGACTGTGCCAATCAACACGCGCGTGTTTAATTCAACACCAACACATCTGTGATTACCGGGAAGAACTCCAAGCCACTGGGGGGTTAAAAAAAAACATCAAATCTCTGACAACGAAACAGAACTCCAGCTGTGTACATACGACATTGAAGAACTGTGGTACAAAATATTTTCTCGAAAACTTAGGCCTACACTTTCTGGATATGAAGAATCAAACTCAGGTTGCAAACTTGAATTTACCCAAATAGCAATTATAAACTAGCCCAATTGTGTAAATCTGATCGTGATAAGCAGCCTACAGGCAGTAAACATTCGGAATGCACCCGTGGCCACATGTGGCATACATGATGCATAGTGAAATCACCCACACATTAACAAGTGTACCACAAGCATTCTTATTATACTCATATGCTTGTGGGTTAGTTTGCTAAGTCTGCTTGTGGACCTTATACTGAAATATGTCAGTCTTTTTAAACCAAGTTGCCCACATTAAAATTATTTCAGTACAACTACAAACATGTTTACAAATATGGCCTGATTAACAACCATTCCAGAAAAAGCAGACGATCATATTAGCGAACGTTGGCCGCTTCTGCTAACAGTTGGCCAACTGAAAATTATTGCATTTGCTACTAGGGTATTTGCTTCGTTTGCACTGGAATTTGCTACGTTTAATTTAATCGACCACTTTACGCAAAAGAATACACTAGAATTAATAAAGTCAAAAACTCTGTTATAATTTAGTTTGCACTATTACAGCTCCCTGAACCGAGTCCTCGTTCACATGGAAACCAACAATATAATATAATGTAATTATTAACCAAACTGAAAATATTGACATTCATAATCGACGCTAGTCAGTCCGACAACAGCCATCAAATAAATCTAGAAGATTTCGCATGTTACAATTTCATCAGTCAGAATTTTGTAACAAGTATCCCCGATTTTTTTACGAATTTTACTTTTTCACTAGAAATTTATTGGCTTAATTTATACTTATATTTTTGTTCCTACACATAAATGTGAAAAGACGATAAAAATAATTTGCGTCAGTCGGTCGTTCCTACGCTTTCTTGCTGTCAGAATCGTGCGTCATTTCTTCTTTTCGTCATATTTCCAACATAATGAGCTGGTGCGCAAGTGAAAAAAAAAAAAACGTTTCCTTTCCTTCATCTTCGTATAGGGCTCTGACGTGGTGTAAGATAAGACACATTTTGAACTGAAACTAATTTTTATTACTAAATAAAGGGAGTTGGGAAATATGCATTTCGTCTACAAAAATTTGCTAGATTTTTACAATTATTGACAAAGTTGTTTCTAGTAGAAGATCTGATCTTCGATGTCAACTCTGTAAACAAATTTAAGATTACGAAACATTCGCGCTTTATCAAGGGTGTTGCATTTTTTGATTCGTCTGTCTGGAGGGCAAACCGATGAATCAGTTAAAGCCATTGACATGGAAGAGTGCAAAGTGCTATATCATTTATTTGCAATGTTGACACGTCGACAGATGTGAGCTTTTCACGAGAGTGGTTATTGTATATCCGTTGACACGGAAAAAAATTCGCGGAATCATGGCCCTGCAAGAACATCTGTTTACTAAAGCAACGACGGCTGCTTATTGGTGCCTAACTGACACATAACTATGAAAAGAAAACATTCACAGGTTGATCTCCTTTGCGAATCTTCGTACTCTTTAGGACACTATATAGGATACTATATCAGGATACCATTCAGGGCACAATTTCTGGATACTATTCAGGATACTATCCAGAAAACCAGCCTTCTGGATAACCTTCATCATTACCTTAAGATACTACTCAGAATACCTTTGACATAACTATTAAGGATACTAACCAATTGTATACCATCCATTAGGATACTATCCAGGATTCTTTTCTTCATGATACTATTGCTATACTTTTCAGGATACTATTCAGGATACGATTTGGGAGAGTATACTTCAGGATGCTATACTTCAGGATCCATGATGTTATCTCGATACTAAATATAAGGATACTAACTAATTACTGGTTTCACTATCTGCATACATGTTTTTATAGAGCAGAGACATAGTCAGAAAAAAGGTCTTAGAATTAGACCTCAGTATTAAGCTTCACTTTTAGATCTCAACCTGAATATTGAACCATAATATTCGAACTTATTCTAAGACCTGACTTTTAGATCTCCTTGCTCTTAGACCTCTTTTTGACCTCACTAATTTTAGACCACAATACTAGACCGCGGTATTAATTTTCTGTATTATACTTCTGCATTGAACCTATGTATTATATCTTACTCTTAGACTTCAATTTTAGACCTTAATATTATATATCTGCTCAGCAACTAACAAATGCTCTCGTGCCTGTCACATCACAATGCTGTGAAGACATTTAAACAAAACTGACTTAAAAACAAGTGCGCAGATTACAAGCTTATAAAATAGTAATGTTCCGTAAAATATAAATCAGAGATACCTTTCCTGGTCTACACATACATCATTTGGCTCTTACAGAACATAGCGATACGTATACGATTCTAACTTAAACCTAATCAATGTTAAATTACAAATGTACATATTGCATTACATCAATTTCTGCATATTAAATTTCTCCTACGTCTCTCGTTAGACTTCCCAAGTCTAACACAGTAGCATTCATATATCTGAATACACAAATTATAAGTCACACAAATTGTCTAAATGCAAGCAAAACCACTTTACAGAAATATCCCAACCCTTCAGACCTGAACAGTTAAATATAATAACTTATTTCCTAACTAAGTTATATGAAACCTAAACAACCAGAACTAAACTAAGTGGACTTAATACAAATACATACACACAAACAAAGACAATTCGTGCCTTAGCATACTGACGAGCCTTCATGAGCTTACCTGTTTGCAGTTTAACGTTATGTAAATACATATTGTCCACATTGTTTCTATTTTTGTTTTGGTTAGCCATAATATGTTTTGTTTAGTACTCCTGTCCCGAGTGTTTCCAGCTTTGTATTTTCTCGTGCCAATTATTTTTAGTTTCTTTACCTGTACATTATTACATCGCCAACGAATACTGTGTTAGGTACAGGTGTTCTATATTGTATCTTTTCAGAGATTCATTTGCCTAATAGTTTTGGTTTCTTCGCCCTTATATAGATATAATATCTTAAACGAATACTGTGCAAGGTACAGGTATTTTGTTTTAAATTACATTTAAGAGATTCTGCCTTTCGCCGTTGAAGTGTGGTAAGAGAGAGGAAACACACGAACATTTGTTAATTTTACCACTTATGTAATGTAATTAATCGTATATTTATTTTTCTGAAGTGTTAGAACTTGTACCACAATTAAATAAATCACATTGCATACGGCGCTCTTTTTAACTCTCGTAATGAGCTGCGCGAAATTTAAGCGCAAGGATGCTCGTCAGAATCAATTTTCAAACACAAAGATGTTTTTTTGAAAACAATTAAATGTACATTTTTTTGTGTAACGTTTTATTTAATAAATAAATTTACTGTGATAATTGTAACAAATTGAATATGTAAATTTCTATTTTTCCTTATTGCGTGTACAAATACCAGGCTATACCTTGTAATTTTATAAACATACAAGTTTTATTTTTACCAGAGCAACATTTGTTGTTTTAGAGAGAATTGAACGTATCACATTTTTACATTTAACGAATGATATTGGTCTTTATTAACAATGTTATTATTTTCTGTTAGTAAAATTATTTTTTTCCTGCATATCAATGAAATGTAATTAACGATAAGTGAATAAATAAAATTACAAACCACACGTATTTTATTTACGTGGCTGGAAAAAAAATGTTACCATCAGTCTTAGAACAACATTTAGGTGTTGTGCAATGTTCAGAATATTAATTAACAGATTTTTTACACTAGAGGGAATAATTTTTCACCTTTAAATCTAGCCGGCTTTCGTAGTGTGGTCGGTTAGGCGCCGGTTTACGGTGAGAGAGGTCGTGGGTTCTAATCCTGGGTCGGACATGAATGTTGTGTTGTCCCTTCACATCAGTTCACCCCCATAGGCTCTTAAAACCACGGTGTTAAATGGCCGTAAAATTTTCTCACCTAACCTCCTTCAAGATCAGACCATATAATACGAATTTCTCAGCTCATATTTCAAATATATTTTTGTGTGCAAGATCAGTATGTGCTTAGTGAAGCGAGAAAATGAAACTACCAATGAAGGTCATTTAGGAAATACAACATACAATAAATGGGTTACGTATGAAACACAAAACGGTCGGAACTGTCAACAGTGATAAAATCTCTCGACTGAAGTTTGTGTGTGTGTAACTCTTCGAAGATGCATGTGTGAATGTGTCCATTATTTTAACTTTCTTCCCCACTCAAAATATTACAAAAATTTCAAGAGCTTTCTTTTGATTTGTTTACAGGTACGTACTATTCCTGTATTCCATAGATGTGGAGCAATTTTTCAACAATACTTCAAATATTTAAGACTTAAAGTTATGATGACTAAGCAGACACTGGAAGAACGCAAGAACTGGGTGAGTGGATATACGCACTTGATTAAAATTCTTGTACGTAAGATCAGACATGGCTGTTATATCTTTCCTTCGCATGTTTAATATTCATATGTACCAGTTTCTATGATAACGATTTGATTTTTATAGGGCTCACATATGGTTATGGTAGTGATTGAGTAACGTTACAAAAGTTACCATAACAGAATAGACTCATGTGAGAAGTTTGAAAACATAAAGGGCCTGCTTGTATCTTCTCTTTTTAACTTTATAATAGAGTCTTCCACACGCTTCACAGTGCACTCAATTCCCCACACTATTTCAATATTTATACATTTATGGTTACCGCACTAAAAGACCGGACTTATATACAGACTTAGTTAAAATAACTTGGTAAAGTTGTAAGATCATGTTAATTTGTTAAAATGCATTTGTTTGGTATAGTCTTGGTGTAATAGTGATATTAAACCTATTTAGACTGAATTAAGCTAAAGTTTGGCAGACCATTACTTTACATATCACGGTAATCTGCTAACATCATCTTATAATATGTAAAATTTGAGCCGACATAGATATATAGTGCATGGACACTTTTTTTGTATGTATAAGGGAGAGTTCACCGAAACATTTAATTGTTTTTAATAATTTTTAATATTTGTACGAGAAATAGTTTGTTTTGTAGAAAAAAACATTGTGATTACTTTTATCAGCATTGAAGATGTTTTAACTTTCGTAATTTTTATAGCGTAATTTCAAAGACCAAATTTGTTAAAACCGTTTATGTTAGGAAGGAAAACCCACTCACTTAACGAAATTAAATAATTGACATTGAAAACAGTGCCACCGACTACAGTAAGCACTGTATAAATTCATATTACAATATTTTTGTATTTAAAACAAATAACGAATTGAAATTCAAATATTCTGAAATTTTTAAAAATGCACAAAAATACTGAATGCCGTTTTATTCTTGTATGATACATTCCGTTATACTGTTCTTCACCAGTAAATTAATTAATTTTTCCAGGTCAATTGGCTTCACTTTCTAACATAAAACCGTTTTACGAAAATTTGGACTTCGGAATGACATTATACACAAGTTATAAATGATATTACATTTTCGTTAGAGTAAAAAAAAAAAAATCAAAATGTATGTCTACAAAACATACCATGTGTCGTACAAACATACAAATTATTAAAACAATTAAACTTTTCGGTGAACTAGTCTTTCAAAATGTAGTTGACTGGAGATCTGGTGTAGGACTAATCCTCGTTAGAAACTGACCGCGATCCGGAAGACATCTCTCAGCGGGCAAAAGCGGCACACGGGACACGGGTTGAAGAATACAGTATACTTATCTTGTTTGCACCTTCAATAAAAATGTGGAGAAAATAAATTCTTAGAATATCTCACGAGAATGGTTTATGCGGATGGTCTAATTTTTTAAAAATTCACAACGAAAGACGCTTAAAAATGCGTCCAGAAATTCTTGCTCTCTTAAAATGGTTATTTAGTTCGACTAAAAATTAATTCCAAGATATTTCGAATTATTCACGATGCGCTGCATAATTTTAAGCATAATACAGACGTGTGTTTGCGGTCGACGTCTGGATGCTACGTAACAGAAAAAATATAAGGAATTTCCTGAAGAGAAGTCAGATATATATTTTTTCCAATATTGTTGAAATGTTTATTGACTTTAAAGCCCGTCATAGTTGCTTGTATGAGCTGATTCGAAGGCTTCATACACCATTTAGTAATCGTGTATCGATGATAGAGTGGTCTCAGTACCAATGTTCTCTGATTGTTGACACGTAACCAACGAAACGCCATCATGAATTTAAAAACGACAGTAATGAGAAAACTATGACTTCACGTCGCCATTTTTATTGCTAATTTCTCTCTCCACATTTTATCGCCGCCTTGTTTTTGCCATTTCCTCTTGACACTTTTCTTTGCTACTTTTTCTCGCCACTTTTACTCGCCACATTTTGTCGCCACTTTCTCTCGCCACTTTTTTCGCTACTTTTTCTTGCCCCTTTTCTCGCCTTTTTCTTTCGTCACTTTTCCTCGACGTTTTTTTGTCACCATCTTTATTCGTCACTTTTAACTTAGAATGTGCTGCACAATAAGTGAAGCAACGAACGAGCATAGTTCCCTCATATAAAAAGCCTGGTCGGTGCGCGGCTTGGTGATAGTAGACGTTTTACTTTATCACCGACCACAGTGAGGAAATGGAACACAGTTCTAATTACGGTCCAACAGATGGTGCTGGTGTTGTAGTTTGCCTCGTAGGGAATGACATTCTACCAAACTATTACCGAATCTTTACACGAGTAATATGTTTAGTTTTTGAATTTATTTTTGTACATAATTAAAATTTAAATTATTTAACACTTTTTGTACATAATTTTTACATCGAAGAAGGTAATTCGATAATGTTATATTAGTTGCAATGTTGTTATACACTTACATTTCAGGTTTTTTTCTTTAAAGTGTATATACAACTACTTTTGTACTCGCTAAATGGGAAAATAGTCCATAGACAGTAACGAACTTCGTGCAGGTATGACCACATACCATATAGCAGAGCTCAAACCTGTTTGTGGATTATGGTAGCAGTTATTTCTTAAAATACCAATGTTATACTTAAGCTCCATCCTTTCCTTACATGTTGTAATGCTGAATTAATGTGTCACTCATGTAATTCGAGAGAGGGTACTCGTGATCGCTAGAGACATGCAATATTCGCGTTATTTTCTGACAGCTGACTAGACTCCAAGTGACTATAGGCTCGTTAGACGTCTCCCGCTGGTCGATATTGTGACTTGCCGCGGAGAGTGCTTACACGGTAGAGAAGCCAGTCTCCCTAAATTCGTAACACACGTAAATGACATATTAATTCGTGGCCAATTGAATCGCAGATTATGCTCTGTTATGTATAGTAAATTGAAGTTTAGCCTGCTACCAAATGATAACGCGAATTTTGCATGTCTCTAGCTATTTACTGTCATAGCATTTAACCACACACAATATTCATGATAAGAAAATAAAATAACAATAGATCACTCACCCCTTATTTCGGAGCTCAAACAAACAAATATTCATGATAAGCAGCTTGATCCACTGTAATTTTTAGCCGAAAAATTAAAACAATGAAAAATGGAATATAATTGATTTTATGCCACGTAGTCTAGACTTCAAATACCTGTAGATCTATTAATTGTACATACATAAATAGCTCATTGGCTGTTTGTTGACGCAGTGGTGTACTTTGGCTAAGCATTGCATTGGTTATTGAGCATTTATTTTCTCAGAACATTCACGGAGGTGTCAAATGTGTCTCATGCTGTATTCTACCTTTCACCCGGAGTAATCAACGAAATTTCCAGTTCTCCGCGCAAAGTATGTTTATGGGATAGCAAACATATAAGTTAATTGGCCTAACATTACATTTAAGGCAGTTTGTTGCGTCAACAGTGAAGTTATTTAAACTTAAAATTATATTTCATAATTTGCGAAACGTTTCATACACTTTAATCTGAAGAGCAAAATATTCGTCGCATCAAGTAGATATTTATTTTGCTATATACAGACGTGTAAATGGTTATCTGTAGTGAAACTTATCGTGTGTACACGTCCAACGAGACAATGGCTGGAAGATAATTCACAGTTTATTATAATATATTCTGAACAAGCCAGAAGCGGACCTATAAGCAATCTGAAGATGCTAGGAAGTGTAAAATTAATTTTTAACACACACACACACACACACACACACACACACACACACACACATATATATATATATATATATATATATATATATATATATATATATATATATATATATATATATATATATAAAAAGGCAAAGAGATTACTGTTTTAATTGCAAACGTTTCTTTTGACGACATATTCGCACACATTACAAAAAATGTTGTCTACTGATATTTTACTATAATATGTTAAAATTCAAATTTTGTCTATTTTATTTCAAACATATAGTAAAAACCGTCTCACCAATCTAGATAAGATAATTCACACACTGCAAATACCGGGAGTCGCTTTATATATACTCTAACGCCAGTTTTAGAAATCTTTTTAATTTAAAACAATAGAGAGAATTAAAATTTCTCTCATTTCCATTTTACTTCTCTAGTCGAGATGGTTGACCTGTGACCTGTCGGTCGAGACCTGAAGGTCAGGAGGGCAGCTCTGAGGTCAGAGGTCAGCCACTAGCCTCCCCCCTCCTCCAGCATCCTTCTCACACAAATCGGCCAACCATTTAGCTTGGGTCAACAGGATGAGTACACTGTAAAACTAATTTATACATTTACAACACCAATATGTAAGGGTGTTAAAACACAATGTATGGTAAAATTGTTTCCGTCACTGATTTTTGTTGAAAAATAATACGCCTTACGGTCACATCTGCAGTTTTGCTTCATGGTCACGTCTGGTGTAACAATAACTAGAGACGTGCAAAATTCGCGTTATAATTTGGTAGCAGACTAAACTTCACTTTCCTATACATAACAGAGCATAATCTGCGATTCAATTGGCCACGAACTTTCACGTGTTGTCATTTACGTGTGTTACGTCTTTACAGAGATTGACTTCTCTACCGTGTAAGCATTCTCCGCGGCAAGTCACGACAATATCAGCCAGCGGGAGACGTCGAACGAGCCTATAGTCACTTGGAGTCTAGTCAACTGTCGGTAAATAACGCGAATTTTGCATGTCTCTAGCAATAACCTATCCTCGCTGGCACAGTCAAATGAGAGATGTTTCTGCATTAAAACACGAAAGCCAATAACCCTGAAACAGAGCTGCAGATGTACGCATGAGTAGAGATGATGGTTAGAGGTGATGGTATATCGCGAAAATGTTTTGTAGTTACATACCATTTAAAACGCTGTAGTTGATTGCAACACATGTGATTGGCTGATGTACGTCTGACACAACGTAGCTGTCTGCGGACCAAAAACAGGCATCAAATTACAATAGCAGAATTCTTATTGGCTTAGTAAATTAGGGTAACAGCTCCACGTACGAGTGAAAGCCAGTGATATTGTGATAAGCTGAACGTACGTTGAAACTAAGGATAACTGTACTAAAGGTTAGATAGATCAATGTTAAAAGTTTGGCACAGGGAAAATTGAGCGCTAGTATCGCTAATTGGTGCAAACTGACCAATCACATAGCTTTCCTGAATTCTAAGTTACAAAAAGTTGATAATCCAAAACGCGTAATTGGTATATATTTACATTAAAATTAAGTTAAATTGCTTCTGTAATTTCCGAGATGAATTAAAATTAATTTAACTACAGCTTCGTATATTTCTGGTCTACATGCGATTGAAGCGAAACTGGCGTTAGAAACTTTCCCTTGCTAAACTCTCCCATGAGAAAACGCATTTTCTTTCTAACCTGTAGTAGAATTAACCTTAGTTGAAACCTAGCAAGCTGTCAATTTTTCCCGCGATGAACCACCATCTCTACGCATGAGGTATTGAAATATGTTGTTTCGAAATACTTTTCACACAAATCCGTGCCTCGACCGATAAATAATGCTAGCGATCTTACTCATATTAGGATACAGTCAAATGTACTCACGAATTTAAATGAATTGTACAGAAACAGCGCTGAATGTTTGTTCGGTTTGCAACCGGATATGGTCACTTCTACGACTTCGTCATTTCACCGAATGTTTTTCCTACTCTTCCCCTTACTCCCTCCACCGCGAACCACTCTGCACACCTCTTCTAAAAATGTTCTGTCAACTGCCGAGGTCGTAGAACTCCCCTACACTTCTTATCCTCTACAATACCACACGCACCGCCTGTTGGCATCACTTTACCCTGTCCATAAACCATATGCACGGTCTATTAGAAGAGACCTGAAAAATTCGCGGGATCACTGACATGTAGGCTAGCCTCCAAGAACATGTGTATATTCAAGCAGACATTATCTGCTCACTGGCTGCTCGATGACGTCGTGATATGGACCTTCTTCTGCACTATTGACTAAGCGACTTCCAGCAAGTGTCAAATAAGTCACTGGCCAATTGCGAAAGTGGCTGGAATTATAGCTTGCGGCCGAAAGAAAACGCGAATTTTTCAGGTCTCTATAGTGCTTATGTATCGCTCCTCCCATTGGCTACCACGAGACGTGAGGAGTTCGTACACCAGACATAAAGCCGAAGCCCTATTGGCCATAGCATCCAATATTCGTCACCGCCCCACATAACCCCCAGCGTAGTGGAGAGAGAAAAAAATGTTCTGTCAACTGCCGAGGTCGTAGAACTGATGTAGCCACATTTGCAACCTTAAGGGTGTTCAAGTGCGATTAAGTCATAATTATATATTTTTATGAAATATTATTAGTTTTGCAGACGATACTTGTGAGTACATTTTACTCTTACGAAACTATTTTAGCTCTCATAGTTTTCTCATAACGGGGTGTCAAAGTCAAATTTTGCTTGTTATGCTGCCATGCAAACAGTGAAAACCAACTGACCTACTTGAATAAAATAATTCACTGTGAACTTACATTCCATGAGTAGAGATGATGGTTTATTACGGGAAAACTTGACTGTTTGCTGGATTTCAATACACGTTCAGCTTACCAGAAGATTACTGGCTTTAGCTTGTACTTGGCGCTGTTACCTTATTTGACTGAGCCAATAAGAATCATGCTGTTGTAATATTTGAAGCCTGTTATTGGTCTGCAGACAGCTACGTTGTGTTAGAAGTATATCACCTGTTGCAAGAAACTACAGTGTTTTCAAGGGTAAGTTGTAACAGAATATTTTCGCGATATACCACCATCTCTACCCATAGCAATGCAATAAAACATAAAAAAACCACGACGTAACATTTTGAATTTAAAAAAATCGCAAAAGTACAGAAAAATGTTGCAAATTCAGAAATTTTTTAAAAATACAAAAACAGTTCACGGGATTTTTTTCAAATGTTTTATCACTTCACTGAGAATTATTCCACGGACGTAAGTCAATTGGTTTTCACTATTTGCAAGGCAGCAGAACATGCATATTTTGACTGTGACGCACCGTTGTGAGAAAACTATGAGATATAAAGTAGTTTCGTAAGAGGAAACTGCACGTTCAAGTATCGTCTACAAAACTAACACTATTTCATAAAAATATAACATTATTACTTTATCGCACTTGAACACCCAAGTATGTGTATGAAACTTCCCATACTGTTTGTGAAGATTTTTAAGAGTGTATTTTCAAGCAAACAAAACAAACACATCAACATAATAATTACCCTAATACTCGCAGTCTCAGTGTGAAGTTAACCTACGTCGCAAACGATGTGGAAATCGCGGCTTTAAAGAAAGTAATGGAGGACTTGTCTACACATGAAACATAAGAAATACGATTTTTGTTACAACACAGTTAGTTTACGCCTACCGTTGATAATACCGAGCTCTACACACGTCTTTATTGGTTACAAGATCTGAGCGAATGTGACAGCTGTATAAATACAGTTTTACTCGAGTTCTTTCGTTTTATCTCTTAAATATTGTGGGATTGAAAATGTGATTGCAGCTGTTAAATTTGTTGTTATATTAATCCAACTAACGTCGGAAAGTAGTCTGCACAAAAATTATTTACTTTAATAAAATAGAAGTACAATGTAAATTAATTCAGAAACTAATACAATTGATTAAAACCAGTTATCTAAATAAATTGTTTTAGTATACTACGTTTTTGAAACAGGTTCAAAGTAAAAAAAAAAATAATTTTCCCGATGCAAATACTTGCAAGATTGAAACGAATGACGTGGGACTAAAGCAATAGATGTACAAAAATGGTTCACATAAGTCACAAACAATTTCATTGCACTGCAAGTGATATTAATTTTGTGTATATTTTTTGTTTCTTTTATAGTATTACAAGTATTCCCATTGGAAAAATTAGTTAATACTTTTTTTCGTTTTAAAAACGTTGTATATACCAATTATTATCTTTTTTGTAATTGAAATAATAATTTTCTGCCTTTTAGACATGTTTATGCGGAATTTCGCAATATATTTTAAACCAGCAACATTTGCACAAACATACAAATAACAAAGCGAGTTAATAAAAACGTGTTGAAGTACCACATAAAAGACATTCTGAAATCGTTGAATAATTTGGTTGAACATTTGAAATTATGTGTAATAATCACACAAAAAATAAAAATAAAAAGTGATTAATTTATTTATTTACTTAAGTGCCAACCAACAAGTAGGAACCTTTAGCAGGAGGCACTGAAACGTAAACAAAGACAGAAATACTTAAAAAGGACACTAAACATTACATACACATACATGTAAAAATAGAAACACAACACAGATGCATATGCACACATACATAAAAACTTACAAATATATATAATATACTGAATGAATGGAACTGCATAACAATGTATTTGTCCATGATGTAAAGTGTCTGAGAAATTCGAATAAACAGCACTATATTTTAATAATAAATTACAGAGTTTATATGGAATAGAAGACTTAAGCACATTTAGCAGATATAACTATAGTGAATGGCCATTCTGTTTTTTCTGAAAGGTTCAATTTGACCTAGTACCGTACAATTACTGACGCACCTTCTAGTTAAATCACGTAGTTTGTGATTTTCTACAAAAAGAGAATGTGATCTCTGAAAGTACACGGAGGCTCTGAGTCCAGTTTTATTTAAAATTTCGGAGCTGGACCACAAACAGTTGCTCACGTACAAACAGAATAACTTGTGTGATTGAACAGCAGTTGAAGCGGCGCTGCCAACATGACAGAGAGCCAATAGTACACTTCAAGAACAGGAGTGGTAATTCCGTGTAGTAACTTTTCGAAAACTCATCTGCTGGAGTACGGTGGGTTATATTAGTCACGTGGTCAGATTTCGTCAATCACCAGGAACTTGAAGTACGGCTGTAATGTTTTTCAGGGTATTGAGATAGCGGGATTAAAAAAATACAAAGACATATTATCTACATGAAAAATATTTTGGTGCTAATTGGTTTCGAACATACTAAGGAGTGGTAATTAAATACCATTCACGGGGTCGACTGGTTTTTACAGCAGTTCATTACTACCTAGTAACCACGATACTCTAGTGGGTTTGAATTTGTGTGCACCTCTCTACGTGTGTCTTTCGCTAATCTCGATTAAAGCATGGGACTTCATGTAGGTTTCCTATATTTTCCATTACCTTTTTTAAAAACCACAAACATTAGACTACTTTCCGAAGTAATAAAGTAGGGTAACCTTTCTGTCTGTGTGTCTGTATGTGTGTCCATATGTTTGTGTGTGTGCGTACCTTCTCTAGAATTGTTTATAACACGGGGACCGAATTTCATCACACTTTGTACACATATAGTACTTAAAAACCTGATCTGACTTCAGTGTATTTCGTTGATGTCATGTTCATTGTTTCAAAATGGCAGTAATGTTAACATTTTTGGGTCACACATGCTATATAAGGTACCATATTTTAGAATCTCATCAAACGCAGTACACATGAATAACTTAGTAAAGTAACTTGCATTTTATGTAGTGAATTTATTAGATACAAGTTACAAATATACAAAACATTGACTTTCATGCATTATTACTTTGAATAAACTAATCAGCATCGGTTTTTGTTGTGCGAAATTTATTAGAAGTGATATAACTGTGATCAGTAGCGGTGAAATATAAATTAATGTTATTTTTGCCACCGGAAATCTTAGATGTGGAACAGCTCAGCGCCTTCTTCCTACTAGACATTTTGCATTCTGGAGCGACTCACACCAAACGACTGGAAATAAAAAGCTGACGCTTGGCATGGAATATGCAGATCGTGGAGGGACTGCAGAAGACCACAAGTTCCGAGAATCTTGAAATCATAAAAGACTCATATCCCTGATGGAACTGACATTTCTGTTTTAAAGCCACCTGCTACTCTACCACATAGATATGATGCTGTTCCATCCGTCCATGATCCATAATTTATTACTGCTTTTGCTACAGTATTTTTTAAATTATAAACGAGAATAGACATCGATAAACTGCTGTGTGTATTATGTTAACTAATTTTTAAGGACAAAATACCGTATGGTTACAGATAATTATGCAGGTAAGAGAATTCCCAATATTTAATTAATTATTAATTAACTAAATGCAAACAATTTTTTAAAACAAAACGATGTCTTCTGTTGTTGAAGGACGAAATATAATTATGACTGCAGTAGAAATGATGGTTCATGGCCTTAAATAGTCTCTACTTTTTTCTTCTTAGTAGCAAATATGGTGACATAAGCGATAATATGCAATGTTGGTTTGAATGATACTGATGATAATTTTTTGTATATGCACAAAATATTAAGAGCATCATATAATGTAAAAATGTGATAACTGTATCAAATTTTTAAAATGATTATTCTGATTTTATATTTTACAGCAGGAAGTATTTTTGTACAAATACTCAAATATAGTGTTCTTTATGAATGCGTTTAACGTTTTTTATTAATAAAAAAAAATTGACAAATGTAATTGTCATATATCTACAGCGATGACTTTAATAAATATATGTTTCACTTCACATTAACGTGGGTTCCTTTACTCATACGTCCTCATTACAGCATAACTGGTGCTAAAGAACTTTTATTGGCGTGATTATTCGTAAACATGAGTTTTGTGTAAATTATTTGTAAATTTATGAATTAAACTTAATATAATTAATCTAATATAAACTGCGTCAATTTTATGCTGAGAATTGTTCCGTACGCAGGTAATATTAGGATGATATATTATTTAGGTTATGTTTTATATATGAGTCTGCTTATTTAAGGGTTTTATTACGATGTTATTGCGCATACATAAGTTTTAAGCTGATAAAAATTTGAAGTGTCATATAGGAGAAAGATTTATGAACGCACGTAGTAGCACTGCCGCATAATTTTTAATTTTTATAAAATGTATTTGTGTTGCATTAGATATGCGAATTCGAAATGGCGGGCTTGTTGTGAATAAAGAGTCTGTTACGTATAAACAGAACTATTTCAGTTATAAATGTCCATATGCATCGAAGAAATTTTGTTAATGCTAGTCGTTACACAGCGAAATTTAATATCAGAGATCACTTAACTTAACCTCGGCCAAACATCATGTAAGGCAAGTAGGACGGTTTTAACGTTAAGCCCGTCAATTACCTATTTAATAATGCTTATTAATTGCGTTGCCATAAAAGTATGGCCAATACGTACCAAATATCTGGATGTTCGTTATTACTAGAGCCACGATTTAATGGCAAACATATTTCTGCGCCATTTTGTTTCAATGTCTTATGTGAACATGTGCATCTGTGCTTCGTGCTCAGTGATTGGTTGTTTTAACTCTCACTAGTCTTGGGCTTCTACGTGTGATGTCACAGTAACAGTACTATGATTGGTGCAGTCAAATGAGAGACGTGTCTAAACGAAGATACCCAGCCAATAGCCATGAAGAACAGCTACCAATGAGCACGTACAGCTTTGAGTCAAAATATTGCAAAATCTTTTATAGACAAAATCGCGGCTCTAGATTACATTATGCTTAGAGATGATGGTATGTCGCGAAATTTTTTTGTGCCAACATACCCTTGAAAACACCGTAGTTTCTTGTGACATGTATGATTGATTGGTATACGTCACATACGACGTAGATGTCTGTAGACCAATAATAGTCTTAAATATTACAATAGCGGTATTCTTATTGGCTCAGACGAATAGCGTAATAGCTCTACGATCATACGAAAGCCAGTAATCTTTTCATTAATTGAACGTGCGTTGAAACCCAGCAAACAGCCAAGTTACCCGCTATAAACCATCATCTCTAACTATACTTAATTCATCTCGAGGTAAACCGTCAAACTATTTGGCGGTTTATACTCGGAAATAAGTTCCTTTAATACAACATCTTAAAATACCACCAAAATAAATAACTTTTATCTAGAATGTATTATTTCGTGCTTGTAGAGTAATTCGTACAATTTCGAAAAAAAAAAAAAACCGTTTTATCTGCTGGTTATTTCGTGTTTTTTGGTTAAGGTTGTGGGTTTGGTTTTATTATTTAAATTAATACCACGGAAGCAAGTTTAAATAATGTCTTCTCCCAAACTCTCGAGTATTATGTAGTGTAGGTCTGTGAATGTTCGCGTGCTGAGAGTATTCACACTGTTTTTGTGTGGCGGTCCGAGCCCCTGCAGAGCTGGCAACCAGCCTAGCAGCCCCGTGCTGCGGTACAATCTACGATCAAGGCGCCCAGCTTGCAGCTAGGTGCTTGCGTGACTAGAATGGCTGCTTGTCGGGTCGCAGACAGTCGGGTCGAGCTCAAAATGGACTCGAGGGTAGTCGCAGAGTGCTGGAAAGCTTGCAGGGATGTTAGTATGACACTCTGATTAAAAACATATTCGAATGCCAGTCAAGTGCTGGTCACTTTGCATTAAATAATTTATAATGTTAATACTTTGAAGCTTTAATTAAAATATTTGTGTGTATGTGTTTGTTAGAAAAAAATTACATGATAAATACAGCTCAGTTATAGCTGGTTGGGACAGAACTCGCGGATTCCAAAAATCAGAACTACATAATACCACATGAGACAGAATATTCGGCCAAAATCTAAATAATGCCAATAACTTTCAAAATTAATTAATTCATTATCAATTATAAACTTTTCTACCTAATCTTATACCGAACCTGAAGTCGGAGCTAAAAAGAAGTGGTAAAATACCTACATACATATTTATTTAGGTCAGTTTTGTCTAAAAAAAAAACGCATTTTATAGTCTCCTTGTTTTACGTGGATGTTTCTTAAGTCTGTGTTTGGAAAAAACCTAACCATAGAATATACGGTAAAGTAATCTTCTTTTGGGTCTGCTAAGTGTGAGTGCGTGTTTTATATTCAAGTCTCGATGAATCGGTAACAACATTTCTTATGTCACGAAAAGGTGCCACAAAAAATTTTGTTGAGGTAATTTTATTTTAAATTTAATTATTATTGTTAGTAACAGTTACTTTCTGAGTCTTAAATTATTACGTATAGTAAACTAACAAACCTAACTTGTATTGCGGAAAACAATAATAAACCGTGTTATTAAACTATGAGTTCTCATTCCTTCAGATTAATTAGTCCGTTCTACTATCTTTATGAACCCGTGCCACTAATCACGCTGAATTTTTCATTATTTATTTCTGATTCAATAATTGGCTAGATTTAATTCAAAATGTTACAAAAGGGACGTAGCTTATTAGCTTAAATGTTCTTACATACAGTGTCTACAAAATTTTAAAGAATATTTGGGCGGTGTTAATGTTTCAACAGACTATGAGCTAATTTTAACTTACCGGTAAAACACGCTGTATGTTTTTCGGATTGAAACAGATTTACAAAAAGTATCTTAGTCTATAAATCAGATATTCATAACCATGGTACATAATAATAAAATGGTTTCCATACAACCATTTCAAAGCAGACAAGTATTTTGTACCGAACTAGCATAGCACCGGCCAATTATGAGGTAGTAAAGATAATATAAGATATAAGATAAAAGTTATATCTCATCATATAATAAAGACTAAACGACTCTTAGTACAAGGTTAGTTCAATAATACGGACATAATCGTAAAATATTATGTTTCCATAAATACATATTACCGATAGGTCATCTCTTCCCTCATTTACTGTACGAAAATTATTAATTTAAACATGAAAGCTGACACAGCCTTGTAACTAACTTTAAACATGGATCGTAATTTTTTAAAATTATTGTATAACATATTTTAATTTTTTAATTGGAACACGAATGCTGTACACATATTATTGCTTACGTGTAACACGACCTACTCACAATATGAGATGCGCATATATAACCAGAAGTAGTGACGGGCTAAGACATATGAAACATTATTTGGAAATGTATAATTTCTACATTCTACAATTTTGATTGGTTTCCTTGGAAATGTAAACATTGTTCACTAAGACGTAAAAATCATTATGAATGCTGTAGTAATATTGGAACAATTTTTTAATAACGTTGTGGGCAAAGTGAAGAACTATTTTCGGCTAACAACATTGTGACTGGATGCTGCTAAGTATTTGTAAACACACAATTAACTAAAGGCGAGATATTAAACTCTAACAAAAGTTAGACAGAATTGTCTGCTTTAAACAGTTCAGCAAATAAAAAGAAGCCTGCTTCTTTAGTTTGTGTTACCTTCGTTGTGTTTGTTGTCTGTATATACACTCGTTCTAGTCGATTTGTTCGTTTTGCTGTGTTCTTGTTGTTTCAGTTCAGCTGTGTTATAATTTTAATACACTTTTTTGTTGTGATACTAGTTTTTCTGCCGAAGGTAGTTGCATTATTCCCATTTTTTCTATGACTTTTTCGTCCACAATTTTTAATGCGCCGTCTCCATGTTAAAAAGGATCAAACCGACAAAGTAAATATTGCACACCGTTCGAAGCATGCGTTCGCTTTCAAAATATTAACTGGTAGTATTTAGCTGTCAGTAACCATTATTTCGTGTAACACACTCGTCGGCGATGATCTGTGACAGACAGATAGTCTACTTTATTCTTATTAGCTTCAGCTCGTCACAGCGTGTCTGACCGTAACGCACGACAATATTGTGTTACCATTTTTATTCTGATTTCCATTTAATTTTTATCCACTTACTCGTGCTTGATTATTCCTTTTTTAATTCGTGTTGTAAGCAATTCAGAAACGTCTGCTGCTGTGGCGTTAAGTCATAATTAATTTATTTACTGCTGTTGAAGCAATTTTCACTATGAGAAAATTATTTTATTTTGAGGCAATAAAACATTTTAAGCAGTACACATTATATGGCGTTTGCATGAGTAATACGAGAGAGATAATTAACAAACAGAGATGAGAAATACGAGAACGCTACCGGGAGAAACGAATAGCGGGAGGGAATGAACCCCTCAAGTGAATTTCAATGAGAACATCTACACTACGTGCATATAAAAAGAAATCGTTGTGTGTTGAAATTTTTAAATTTGAAGTCGATTTGAGGTATTTACAGCTACTTAACACTAGGACTACCGACACCAGCTGACTACCCAGAACTACCACGAGGGGTCAATTTGACCCCTTCAAATTTTATTTAAAAGAATATCTTAAATTGTTGTGACAACTTTATTGTAAAGCCAAGGAATATCATACTGATTTAAATTTATCTTATCTCAAAAAAATATTATAGAACCAAATTATTGTACAATTTTTATTCACTTAACAATTTTACAAGACACAAAATCTTGGATACATTAACACACATGAGATATTAACTTGAAATGCATACACTACAGCCTGGTTACGTATATTCTGAAATATTTGCCTTTGATATGATCTTTCTGCAGAAACAGTGTAATAGAACCACGATTGTTCGGTCACTAATATCACATGTAACAAAACCTGACATTACATTTATATCCTAAACACATTTCACACACATAAAATGTTTACTCCCAGTACAATAACCACACAATGTTTCTATACATACTGCGACATTGGTCAATGTTTTGCTCCTTCTGCTGCAATAAATTACTATACCAAAAATAGCAATAATATTGTTCAACAACACATTACATAAAAAAAGTTATAGCAGTGTTATTAGTCAGCCAAAACATTACACAAAAATCATACCACTACTTTTTCAGCAAAACTTGACAATGTATATAATCCTATTTGCATTTTACACAGATGAGGCGTTTACTCCTAAAACATTTACCACATACTACTTTTCTGCATGCAGCACAACTTGCCATTGTTTTGTTCTTTCTGCAGCTGTCACACTTCTTTCGCGATTTTTCTGTTTATTCATCGCCGTCGCTAACAATACGTGGCTTGGTATTCCTGTTAGCCAGGTACGCTGTTTGCAGCTCTTCGCACAGTTCCAGAATACAATTCCTTCTGTTCATCTTCCTTCCAGTTACTTCTTTGTACAAGATCCATGCACTGATACACGCAAAATCCAATACATTGAATATTACTGAGACATTTGGTCCTGAAAATCAGTGCCAAATTTAGTGACGTGGTAGTATTAGACAGTCTCAGAAGCATTTTTTCATTGTTAGCAACGATCACACTTGTATGAAGTGAACTCAGGAGGATCACACTTTTACTGACTTCCCCCTGATACACTATTAGTGTGGTCCTTGTGCCTGTACACGGATGTTGTATGCCACTATTGTTTGCAAATTTTAAAAGTAGGTTGCTCCCTAGAGCGATTGACAGCGTCGACTAAACTTATTTTCTTGTCCGTCAGTGAACGAGCGAGTTCTAGAGAAGCGAAGAAGTTGTCCGTAGTTACATTTCTGCCGCTCAGAAAATACTGTTACAGTTGGTGTAGAACTACGTAGGTGCCGAGTAGCTGTTCACGGGGTCGGTCATCTTTCTTTCAAGATACGGGAACCCGTTGATTAGATATTTAGAGTCGACATCTCTTGCCAGCCAGAATTTGATCCCAAAATTATTTTGTTTATTGACCATGTATTGTGTGAATGGACATAAAACTTTTGTTGGGAACAGCTGCTTATTAATTGTGATGTTTATACCAGGTTTGTAGCATGTAATGCTATTTTATGTAAAGTCATTCCACACATATGACATCAGTGCGAACTTACCAGTCCGTAAACGTTCATTACATGTAAGTCGCTCATCAAAGTGGAGAAATAGCATTATTTCGCAGAATCTATTTCGTGGCATGGTTTGTGTAAACAATCTTGGCCCCCAGATGCTTGACCATAATGTGGATAGCTCTAGACCTTTTGCTGCATAAGCCCCTCGAGCATAAATTATTAATATTAAAGCTTCAAATTCTGCGAGTGTGATTGTCCATGTATCATCATGCAATTTTCTGCGGGTTTCTTTCTCTGTATATGTTTTGTTATGTAGAAGTATGTCTGGTGTCAGCAACTGTTTCCACACACTTAGAGAAGCTTGATCTGACGCTTAGTATGAAGTGTGGGACCTTTATTTCTTTTACTACATTTCGAGCTCCCTGTCTACCAGGAGGTTGTTCCCAAAGTCAATCACCTCTCACTCTGGTCCATCACTAGCAACCCCAATGTGACCGACAGCAGGCCCTACATGTACACACGGACAGAATCTTGAGGTTGCATCCCTCGAACGTATAATGGTTCTGTCCCAATGTCTTGTATCACAGTTGCAGTTTCAGGTGGCATCTTGTTCAATGAAGAACACTTTGTTTCACATGTTGAATTTTTTGGCACCTACTGCTATTTCTACTGCAGTTAGCCCGTCGAACGCTACACAATATCTGAGCGTGATCTTGTGGGGCGAATTCAACTACTTCCACTTCCATCCGAGAAACTTGCTGCCCAGCAATGAGTTCATAGTTTCTTGTGTTTCTGAAAGAATAGCAGCCTGTGATAGTTGTATTTCAGCATCTTGTAAAATTTCCGAATCCGACTCTTCATAAGAACGTCTGTCACTATCGCTGTAATGATGTACTTACTAGACAAATCATTATCACTGTTTTCACTACTTGAGTTTGTTTCACAAATATCTTGAAAATACCGGAGTGCCTGTTCTGATTTTAGTCTTTGGTGACGATCCATCATACCTTTGAACGATTGTACAATGACAGAATTTATAAAAAAAAATACCTGAGACAATATTCAACTCTTTCTCAACAAATGTAATAGACTAAAACGAAATACACGTCATGCCCCGTCCTCCAAAACTGATGCAAAATACAATATATCGCAAGTAGAGAAGTTACTAAAAACTAGTAACACAAAAACTGTAGACGTAGTAAGATAACTAACGGCTTTGTAATGTGAGAAAACCGCAACACTCTGTAAGACGAAACACTTCTTGCCTTGTATATGATATGCGTCACTAGTGAGAGGGGAGGTGGAGGCAGATAACAATGTCACAGGGTCTATGGAATATCGCGGCATGACCAAACACTCGGAGAGCAATTCTTTCCTTCCCAGACATTACACCCTAAATATCCCCTAGACACACTATTCATCCATAAAAGGGTTATTTATCTAGATCAGATATTCAAGCTAAAAATACTTCATTACTAATAAGTACTAATGTGGCATTTATTAATCACAAACTAAATAATTTGGTGTAGGGGTCATTTTGACCCCTGTCTGTTGTTCTAGGTAAAATTAAAGTATTTTCTATGGTTTTGGACAAAAATATTTTCACATTACAGTTTCCATGTAAATCCAGAGTAATTACACGTTCAATAATTGTTAACAAACTAATTTTAGGAAAAGTCACGAAGGGTTTGTTAATTTGTATCAGACATACAGTTTTGGCATAAATTCAAAATATCTTTAAGGGGTCAAAATGACCCCTTTGGTAGTTCTAGTGTTTAAGTTCGCCCTTTTAAACGCCCTTGGAAACGTGCGACGATGTCACAAGCCACAGTAAACACGGAGCCTTGGCAAGCTAGTTGACTGCTGTCGCACTCCAGCGAAATGCCAAACTACGCTTGGTCAATAAAAAACGATTTTTAAGTCTGTTACTGTGGTCCGTTTGGTTATACGTATGTAGTCAATTACACAATGTAACAAATGTTATATTTCAAATGTATTCGAGTCGGAGGTTTTATAAAAGTTTAGTGTTACGCGCATTGTTATGTCGCACAAAGCAGAGCAATATCCGAGCACTGTAATGTGCAATAATACATTAAATAAACCAGTTTACTGGCGCAAACCATTACTGTATTTAATTATTTAGTACCCATATATGTACTTTACAATAGAAGTTCAATAATCATTCGGGTTAGTATAATGTTGTTTCTCAGATTTTGCATGGAACCTTCGATTCTTTATCCAAATTTAATATCTTGTATAATCAATAGTATTTTGTATTTAATTACGGATGTTAGGTTCATATGCAATACATAAATTTATACAGTAATGAATACTTCTGGGCTATTATGTGGTTTTGGTTTAGTGTGCCGCAAAAATAATTGTTATTTATGTTGTATAACATTGTATCATAAGCCTACTGCAGTGCTATTTACCACTAATGACGTGTTTATTACGTAATATGTAAAGTAACGAGGGATTGAACACGCACAAAATAAACACATTAAGCCTAAATGCAAGCTTAACTATATACGACCTATTGTAATGTAGGTATACAATCCTACTAGATCACATAAAAAATCACTTTCGCGATTCGATTTCAATTTAAATCGCTGTTTCTCCGCGCAAATATGCCATTTCAGACATCGTTTTAATATGGTTGCGAAAATGGAAAATGGATGATTTAAAAAAATTCAATAAAACATTTTTGTATCAAACGCTTGTAAAATTATTTAATAGTATTATTTAAAAAATACATGTACGTGGGTTCTAAACCAAGATCCTTAAAAATAGTAGCCAAGTACCGCTACCAATACGCTACACTTTTTCTTTAAACATTTTTTTATAAATTGAAAAATGTTTGGTGCAGTGGCGATACGGAAGCGTCCGCATCATCACTGCACCAAACATTCCCCCCTTGAATGTGACTTTCTGTGAGACAATTTGTATAGTGACAATTTTTGAGACCCAAATGGACAAACACAAATTTACACCCAGCTAGACCTGGGAATCGAGCCCAGAACCCACCGCACCAACCAACCAACTGAGCCACGGGCGTCGGCTCCAATACGCTACACTTGGTCACAAGCGTTCAGAACGGCAGGCCAAGTTATTGTAGGACAATTGGAAACATCGAACTAGCTTACATATATTTGGAGTCTAGTCTGGTAGTAGAAAATACTACGAATTTTACACGTCCCTAGACATAAGAAATAAAATCTGAACTTTCTTAATTGTTTTTGATTTACGGTGAAATATTTTTATAAGTTATTTTAAACGAAACACACTCATGTCCTAACGGGAGACTTTTGACATTTGTATGTATATTCTGTCTCGTAAAAGAATTCCGCTTTTTGACACTTGTATTCACATTTATTTTTTGAGTTGTATCCATTAAATAAGCAGTGTTTTCCTCTGTCACAAGTAATTTTTGCACAAACACACTTAGCTGGGTCTCAAAATGTACAATTTATCAAAATTAAAGTAATTTCTTTCAGAAATTGGTACACATGATAGTCTTCA
Organism: Medauroidea extradentata; assembly: GCA_003012365.1. Taxonomy (NCBI): domain Eukaryota; kingdom Metazoa; phylum Arthropoda; class Insecta; order Phasmatodea; family Phasmatidae; genus Medauroidea; species Medauroidea extradentata. The sequence continues at coordinate 87,793 of PNEQ01037083.1, forward strand.
AAACTGTCAAAAATGGAATTATTTCATGAGACCGGATACACTGCGCGATGCAAATGGAATGCTTATTTCATCAGTCTTCTCAAGATGATTCAGTAGACGGATTATGCCGATCAACTTCTCAATTAGTTTCGTAACTGACCTGAAGTGACTCAACATAACATGTTTTAGTTCTACTAGTTTGGCCGCTAAACACTTGTGTGCAACATTGTCGTTGTGTACATATTAATTTTCTACGTATGACTTATATGCCAATGTGTTGCATGATTCATTTTAGCACACTATCCTTGTGCTGAAGAGATCGCGCGTCTATTTATGTCCCCCACTATTAACGTTTGAATTCGTACACTACATTTCCTAACACTCGGTACAAATATAGTACTTAGTAAAGTCGCATGGTTTTATGCATTGTGTTCATACGCAGTGCTCATTTTCAAAATGGTGGCGATTAAAAATTTTTTCGCTATGTTTCATCTTGGGAATCATTTACCGATACAAACAAGATTTTATATTTTGATAGGTTTTTATTTAAGCAGAGAATGTGATTAGTGTATAATATTTCAAAAACATACGTAATAATTTGGGAACTACTTAACTGATTTCAACCAAATTCTTTTTTATTTAAACTGTTCAATTATTTTTTGTTCATATGTCCTTCATTTTGTAAGATAGAACGCAACTAAAGCTTTTTCTCATATTTCGGAAACAATGGAAACGATTGTTACGAAATTTCTTTTTTTGATCAGAACTTAGAGAAACAAAGTCATGGACCATGAAGTACGTTCTATGGCGAGGGGCGTGAGGCCTTGAGATGGAAGGGAGAGGATACCATCCACCATATTGATCCGTGAAAAAGTTGTTGATTACCATAGCAACGTGTATAACTGGCTGTAGGTTGTATAACCATTACCTCATTTCTCAATACACCTTCCACGGTCTTCTAATTACAGGTCTGGACACTAGCCTACCTAACAATGCCATTGAGTTGACCCCGTTATTACTGAAAGCGCCACTAGCAATGAAGTGTTGTTTTAACAATGTAATATAGCTTCGTACTACCAGTGCTCCTTGCGGCTTCGACACGAACTTTCTATTCGTTGTTCCATTTGCGCAATGTAGAAACTACACCAGTTTACCAGTGGCTCCAGTCAGTCATATGAAGGTCAATTTTCAGCTTCAAGTGTCCGGACCTGTTCCTGTATGACCGTGGACCTACAAGAACAGCTAGTCAGCTTGACCTTAGTATTGGCTGGTGATGCTCATATGAAATTATCTCTCATCTCTGATTTTAAAATTTCGTCATTCAAGCTTGGGGTTTCGCAAATACACTGTAAAAAAAGTGAGTAATATTACTCATCATATGTATGGTAATATTCCCCAACCTTGAGAGGGAAATCTGATTTCCGAATATGTGTGGAAATTTTCGCAAGGTAGTGTATTCGCCACACAAACCACTCGAAAGTTTCGCTCGCGCGTTATGTCAAATTGTCCTAGAGGACTTGCGCTAATACGTAATGAAAAATTACATTACCAGTTGAGTAACTTTCCTTGACACGTGTTGAGTAATCTTCCCTCACTTGTAGAGGTAATTAGCTTCCATTACATGTAGAGTAAATTTACCAAATTTTTTTTTACAGTGTATA
>PNEQ01037084.1:0-13544 GCA_003012365.1 Medauroidea extradentata
CCCCAGGCTCTCGTTTATCAACTCTCTAACCCTGCCCACGACACATCCTGACTTCAATAGTTATGGCCAATACTTAGCTGCAAGGAACAAACAAAACAATATAAAAGGATCAACAAATTCAGGTGACATGCTCCCTCCTATTACTTTAAAGCTAAATATTAGACGAAAATTAAGGGTGGGTAGTGGAGCACCTCACAACTGTATTTACTCGCATAATGTCGCCCCACGTATAATGTCTGCACCTTTATTTTTAAATCATTAAAAAAGAAAATTAAATTAGCGTAATGCCTTCACCAGTCATCTAAAACAAGCTACACAACTTTGGCCACCCCTAAAGGACACAGTAACGATGGAAATTTTACGGCTCTGCCAACAAACCTGTGATCTTGAGCTGTCCATTATCTCCCATCCATAGAGGGTTAGAGAGGGTGGGGAAGTTCGCTGAACTAAACAAAGCACGGTAATGGTAAACACAGTGGACCAACATGCACGTAGCTTAAAGACAGGAGTCTCACGTCGAGTTTCTTAGTGTAGCGTACGGAATGGGTAATTATAAATACTTCACTGCAAAGTTTAAATTAAAACTCATTTGCTATATTGAAGAGCAAAGAACAGAGGCTGTTGAAAGGGAGTTTGAAGTGCATGAAAAAAAGTGTGTGTCAGTGGCGGAAAAAGAAAGAAAATGTTGCAGTAAACAAATGCAACACGGCATGTTCACGGACTCAAGGCTGGGAAGTTCCCAGAACTTGAAGTTCAACTTTTGTTTTTTATACGTGAATTAAGGAATAATGCCGGTGCTGTTTTGCACAAAATTGTTCAAACAAAGGCACTGGAAATTGCTCGTTTCATGAATATACCACATATCGAATTCAAAGTTAGTCGTGTGTGGGTCACACAATTTATGAGGAGGAAAAACCTTTCTCTGAGGTGAAGAACATCACTGAGTTAAAAATTGTCGAAAGAATACAATGAAATGTTGCTGCAATTTTAGTGATTCATCATCAACCAGAGGAAAACCCATGGCTACCTACTGTCACAAATAGGTAATGCCGACCAAACTCTGGTATACTTTGACAAACCACAAAGTACGACAATGAGAGGAGCATTAAGTGGTACCGTTCGTACAACCAGAAACAAGAAGTTACGCTATACAGTTATGCTAGTGGTAACCGCTGATGAGCCGAACCTGCCGTCATACATAATTTTCAAGAGGAAGACAATGACAAAAAGCACTAGCTTTCAACCTGGTTAGCATGTGCAAGTCCAAGAGAAAGGCTGGATGGACACCCTTCCTCGTGAAAGACTAGTTGAAAACTGTGCGGATTCGTTGACCCGGTGCTCTTCTGAAGAAATGATCATTACTTGTGTGGGATAGTTTTTGAGCGCATCTTGTGAAAGATGTCAAGCATGGCCTGTGTGAAGGCAAGCTGTAACTCCGGGAGGCCTGACATCTGTTCTGTAGCCCCTAGATATGCCCATAAACAGACAATTTAAGGGACACCTTCACAGACTCTACTCAAAGTGGATGGCAGACAACAGTCATGAACTCACTCCATGGGGCAGATTTAAAAAAAAACCGTCCCTAACCCAGATATGAGACTGGGTGAAACAAAGCTGGGCACTCATCACCGAAGCTGTGATAGTAAAGATCTTCAAAAAGACTGGCATCACAGTCATTCTCGACGCATCGACTGATTATGATTTAATCTGAGAAGATAAGGCTGATGAGAGCAGTGATGCTGACAGAGAAAGCAGTAACGCAGAGGAATATGATAACGACGTTTCTGTAGGAGATTAGAAATTGCTGTGTTGAGAACGACTGCTAAATTTTTTTGATAACGCTCAAGTTTAGGATTATTTTTTAAATTAGGTTTTGGCATTTATTTGGAAGTGTAACTAAAATGCTGACTAAATTAATACTTTGAGTGCTGCTGCAATATGAATTTTTTTTGGGAAAGTTTATTATTTGCAAAATTTTAATGTTATGTAAATATTTCAAATTATTTAAATAACAATACATTTGCTGACATGGATCTATCTTATTTTCTGTTGAGATAAGACACGCAGCGTAGCATAAAGGAAACTCCATCTTTAATTATTGTGTTCGCGGTTTTATGTGTCCGGAGGACAGAACCCCTCTTTGTTTACAGTATGTTTGAATCCCTCCGTCTGCCTTTCTCATGCTGGAGATATTTCCTTCCTCTTCCTCCTTTACCATGTCTTGACGGACGGTAGGAAAAGGGGTGATGAGGATGGTAGTGTTGATCGATTGTGCGCAACAGATGTGGAACTGGCAAGTCACTGCGTTGTTGTCAGCCCGCTGGCTCCCTACCTACTATCACACGCTGCACGTAAGGATATGGCACAGTTCAAATACTGCCGTTAATGGCCATTTTCATCCATCACACGTTAATTACATTTAAAAGGCACACGTACCGTCCACGCACCAGCTCTTGAGCCCCTGACGTGTATGCATTTTTCGTTGTAAACATCATGTACGCCACAGTAAACCAGTAGCAAACTCATCTCAACTTACGACGGTACTTCGGTTAGTATGTGCGTCGACATGGTGTCAGCATCGTTACGTATATTATTTATATTTATACGAATGTAAATCTCAAATCCGCCAGGGACTCAGAGCTGGAGTGCGGACAGTAACCACACTTCTTTCTGAGTGGTGAGTAATTTTTTTTATGTTCTGAAGGGTGAGAAATAGTTACCAGTGCCGATGACTGCAAAGTAAACATGGTCTAACCCGGGTTCTTTGCAAGCAATCCCACAGTAACACTCACTTAAAATAGCTAGTGAAATCCGTTAACAATTTATTATAACTGCATTGTGTGCCTTTTTAGCCATAACTAAGACACAAAAATTTTTTGGAAATATTTTTTTCCTAATACTGCGCATAATGTCCGCTCCCCATTTTGGTTCGTCAAAAATATTGTCAAATTACTGCAAACTTTATGTGAGTAAATATGGTACTTAAAATGCATGCATTCGTGTGACCACAGTTATGCGACCAGGGCAATTCGTTGCATGTCAGTCCTCCAGGACAGACATGCAGTCATGGGTTGGAGAATGTACAGACGTCTCCTGACCCACTATAGTCTCTCCGATCTTCCTTTGCAGCGCTCTTGCTTATCTCGAAAAGGTTAACACTGTTCCAGGAGTTGACTCAGGGGTTTTCGACCAGAAACACATAACTCCCGGTTTATTTAACTTACTTTACATTAACGTCTGCATAATTTCTATCCTTTACTGTGAACCTGGTTTACTGAAAAAGTTAGTACTGTATAAAAAAACACAGCACCCCTAAAAAAAATATTTAAAGTCTGAAAGATCTTGGCTGCAGCAGCCACCGTGACACAACACCACTTGCCTGTGTCCGAATTATTTCTGCACACTACATTATAATTAAAAATTTGGGCCGCAGCCCCGCGACATGGCGTTCCTCGTGTATGTCCTGATTTTTTCTGCAAACGGCGGAGGCAAAACTCTAAGGGGTCACACACATCACCCCAGACCATGCTCCTATTGGTGGGCTGACGTCATATGATTACAGTACCACGTTTTTCTACCTTTCTTTTCCCAAATCGAATTCACTAAAAGAAAATATTATTTAGTTAAAATATTACAAAAGACAAATTATAATACCTGCTTGAAATTAACTTACATAACAAATATCAACCAAAACCATAATTTTGCAATGTTACAAATTTAAACACATGGTTGACTAATTCCTCGGTGATGAAGTTCTGGTAATGTATGCTGCATTCGGTGATCAATGATTACATTGTAAAAAGCAGAATGTGGGATGAAATCTACGGCATTGGAAAATTCATCTCCTTGAGCAGTGAGGATGGACCGTTGGGTTCGCTTAGAAGCGGGCTTAGATATTATGAATTAATGATACGCTTTCTTCTAACCTGCCACAGAGAGCCTGTCCCGTGTATGTCAAAGTTGGCAAGGCTCTACAAAGTGGTGTTAGAAGTAATGATGTGCAGTGCTGCAGAACATGATAGGCTGGATAAATGTTACCTGGCAGTTAAGAGGCTGCGTCACCTCTTTTGTTTATAATTTGTTTTTGTTTAATAAATTAAGGATGTGCGGAATAACCAGCAATGTTTCTCTATAGAATCATTACATTTTACTATTAGGTGCGTATTATTGGATGAACTCGTGCTGGGAGTTATTGAGGGTTTATTATTTTGCGAGAGGTTTTTGTGGTGAAATTTAAATTAGCTTATTTCATAGCTATGCTTTAATTTTTTTAGTACACTGCACATAATAAAAGTTAAAGTAGTTAGCTATGTCCCTATTAAAATATTTTCAATTAAACCATGCTAAATATTTAATCAGGACAGAATTAAGAAAAATTCAATATAATAAGTGACATGGGCTTTTAACATATCCTACTGGTCGGCGGGTTTTCTCGGGGATCTCCCGTTCCCCCCGCCCATTCATTCTGGCACTGCTCCATACTCACATCATGTCACCCCTCACCAGCGCTACATACCTCGATGTTAAGTGCTGACTAAAGTCTCTTCACTTCACTTAACATATCCTACCCACCAATGACATAACTTGCCCACTGCTTAATGACTTGCGTGAATATGTGATAATGAAATGAATGGTACCAACACTGCTTACATGAACACTGAAACACGATGGCAACTCATTAGCTTGCACGTGGTTGGTCACAAAAGCATTAATTATGCCCTTAAAATGATACGAAATGGTAAACTAACACTGGAAGTGTGTGTACTAAATTAAGACAAACAATAATACATGAAGTCTATGCCATGCTAATGAGAAAACGTGGTTGGCTCCCGATACACAAGTTCCCTGGCTACGTGGTGGTGATATGTGCCGACATGGTTTTACATGAAGGTACCAAAACAGTAATAAGTATTAAGCTAAGCAAACTAGCAATTCTAAGGGAATGTCTGGTTATGTGTGCTATGCAAAGGTGAACTGGTATGCTGTAGAAAACTATTGAAAACCAAATCATTGCTCGAAAATATGTAACGCACACGAACAGTGATGGGCAGAACACCAATTACCATCATCTTTGTAATGAAGTGTCATGTTAGCGGTGAGTAAGTGAGTACTGATGCAGTGTTACGATGTGTGTTGTGTGCAGCCGGAGGCCTTGTCCCGCTCCAGCACCCCACTGTCACCTGGGACCAGTCTGGTGGGTTCTGGCACCCTCGCAGACCTGGCTAGCATGACAGGCAGGAAGGGCCAAACTGCAGATGCACTGCCCTTCCCCGAGGTGGAGAGCTGCACTGCAAGCAAGCAAGAGCATGTCATATCTGTCGTCAGTATATCACTGTACTTCAGTTAGCATATTGTACTGTTTCAGCATGTAGGTCTACAAGATATATAGCACAGTAACTCATTAAACCTATATTACTATCAGAAATATTGTCAAATTCATATTTTAAAAATTGATGAATTATCATGTGATGTTAATAACTAATCCATCACTTTTCAGTTACCATATTTTAGATTTTATCACTGAATTGAAAATTTAATGAGTTACAGATTTTTGTTGGTTAGCTTTAGCTGTAGCTGCAGTGTAATAATACGTAGCGGAAAAATGTTTGAACCAAGTACTTAACCATTCTAATGATGTCATAATATTTAATGTATTGAAAATTGTTTGAGTGTTGTTTAACATTTGCCTTGCAAATAACATAGAATTCAAACTGTTTAGATTATGCTTAAGGGATAGAAAACATGCTGTGAAGTGTATAGTAAGTGAATAATATAGGCCTTCAGTAGTTGTTTGAAAACTTCTGAGTGTAAATGTTTTAACGAAATAATGTAAAGGTAGATGCTGGCAAGGCTTTAATTTCAAATATTTTTCAAGTTCATCTTCATTTTGTTGTACCAATACCATTTTTGTTGTATATGTTAGCAGGTTTGTTACAGGTCTGGAAAAACCGGGAAAGTCAGGGAAATTTTAAGTTGTCAGGGAAAACCTTGAAAAGTCAGGGAGTTTACTATTGGTGACTGGAAACTGGAAATTTAAATATGCTGTAAAAGTTTCAGAGATTATTTTTGAATAGGCATAACATTCACAATTATCATGACTGGACATATGTAAATTGTTCCCATTTTTTCATAACCTGAGTTTTAAATAATTTAAATTGGAGCGTAAGTTTGCATAGTGGTGTGGTTTATGATGTATAGCAATACAACGTTGTTATAATCGATAGTGTATGACGTTCAACGTCACATGGTTGGTACAAGTGTGTCGATAGTATCTATTTGTATTGTTATGCTGTGGTACTAAACTATTTGTGAAGTGAATGTAAAAAACATGTAATCACATTCTTAGAACACTTATTTTAATAATTTATTAGGTGCTTTTTAGAATACTTTTTTTTAGGAAAGAAATTGTGTGTAACTTCGTACACCATTGCACCACAGCTTGCTCAGTCATGCAGCATGGCGTATTAAGATGGAGGAGTGTTTTCAAGCAAACGTGCATCGTAATTAGTTAAGAATGCGGTATGTTTCTTTTTGTCTGGAGTGGATTTTGTTAACTTCCAGTTGCATACAATAGTATGAAGCAAATATTGGATCGCTGAAAGTATTTTAATTTCTTTTTCTGCGTGTTTTTCTACTCTGTGTGTGGTAGAGGAGACCCGAAATATCAGACTGAAAACACAAGAAAACATATTTACAACCCAATTGGCTGAATGATCCAGCCTTTGCAGGTTTCACGAAATACTAGTCAGATAAGTGGGCTTGCATTTGCAAACTGTGCAGTAAATGTTTTTCTTTAAGCAACATGGGAAGAAGAGTGTTGACCAGTCACCTTGGAGGCAAAAAGCATATATGCAAAAGGCAAAGTGTAGAAGGGATTCTTACAGAATCAGGATCTTTACTACATTTAAAAACCAAGAAAGCCAATAGCAAACTTTGAATATTAAAATTTTTTTAAATTGTTGAATGCGTGATAATCGCTGGGAAAGTGTACCTTATAAAATTACATTATGAAAAGTAGCTATACACGTCAAAATGTGATCCGATATTGACATGTGAAATCAAGAATTAATTTTTTATTCATGTATTGTCTCAGGATGTAAGATAGAATGTTTCAGAAAATGGTGTGTTTTCAACACCAATCTCAGTTTAGGCGTGATGGTTAATTAGGTTAGCATGGTGATGCTGTTCTAATATAATGAAACCGAACCCTAAGACAAGTTGCCAATATTTTGAAGTTTTAAGCCTTTAACTTTTTTTTTTTCTTTTCACAGCTGTCTTACCCTCCCATCTGGTTTTTTTTTTTTTTGTTACTGACTTAACACAAAAACATGCCTATGCGAATTGTGTTGAGTACTAAAATGGTTGTTCTCAAAATACATAATTTTTAAGGATTTTCACAATGATTTTCGCTTGACAGTATTTACAAGAATTAACAGAAGAATGTAAATTGTTTCAGAGCCATTCTGAAACTAAAGAAGTGGTATCTGTTGAATCTGTTGAAAAACTAATTTCTCACAACGATCAATAAAGTGGTTTTGCTGGTGGCGAAATGGTTGCATCACCATCAGTAGCTAGAGAGAAATTCGCAGCTCAAGATAGTGTGCGGAACATGTCTAAATTTGTTTTAAGAGACGAGTCAGATGAGGTTACGGAAGCAAAAATTCTTTGGTGCCTTCAGACAGTTTTAAACAATTCTTCCTTGTTTTCTGCAGGTAAATCAGATTAACATTTTTCCTAAAAATGTTCCCAGACAGTAAAATTGCATCTTCAATTCAACTTAGACACGCCAAGATTTCTTGCACAATAGCATATGGCTTAGCTCCACATTTCCATAACATTTTAGAAAGTGAGGTTAATGAGATTGATTGTTTTGTAGGATTGTTTAATGAGTCCCTAAGCAAGTATGATCAATTATGGCAGATGGATTTTGCTGTACATTTCTGAAGTAAATCCAGAAGTGAGGTTTGTACTTGTTACTTCTGCATTTTTGGGGAGTACAAAGTCAGCAGATTTGGTTTGTGCTTTTAAGGAAACTCTGTCTATTCTTAATTTGAAATGCCTTTCATAGGTTCCTCTTGATGTGCCAAACATAAATACTGTATAAAGTTTATTAAGAATTTGAAAGAACGTTTGAGCCAAGGCAAGGCAAAACAAAAGGACTGTATGGGAAAGCTTTAAGGAGCAAAGATTTGTTTGCGAAGCAAAGACAAGAAACGAGTGGTGCTTGAAAAGAAGATGATTTGTGAAAGGTTAAAGAACTTGTCAGTTAAACAAAACAAGATTGTTAGTGCCACCCAGAGGAAAACAGAAGAAATGGTTGAAGAAATAAGTTTATTGAGTTGGCAGACACAAATAATTCTCGTTTAAACTTTTATTTTTATGTATTTTCAAGCAAATATTTTTCAAATCTGTTGCTTTGTTTCAAGAAGCTAATGGTAATAAGTAATTTGTAACTACAGTAAAGTAGAGTCTCGTTATAGCGAAATGTCACGGTTCTGGGTTCGAACTTCGCTATAGCAGTGTCTTCGCTATAGCCGAATATTGCCGATTTTGACCACTAAAACTCAAAAATTCTCTTAAAACTGTATTTAATAATATTTCATTACAAAGTAGGACGTTATTTTAAGGAAATATAGGTTTATTTTAACAGGTAGGTATGCGCTGGTTACAATGATACCCAACAAGTATGGATGCAACTATTCGCTAAGTCAAAACGGGCCAAAGTCTTCGCCGCGGCATGTAAGTATGGCTATCAATCGCTGCACCCCCACAACGGTGTCTCGCCCGTGCGGGCACGCGGCAAAAGTGCATGCGCCGGCAGTCAACATGATTACTCTGCCGGCCACTGCGGACCAATTTAATCAGTTTGACAAGTGTGGCTATTTATTTATTTTAACATGCATGCTCTGATGATAATTCTGTGTACCCTTTCACGTTGTGGCAAGCGTTGAATATTTTGTGCCCTTGCCCGAGACATAAAAGTCAGCTTGAACGGGTGAATGTAATTGTTCACTTGTCCATTGGGCAGGTAATGCTAGGGTTATTTACCAGCAAAAATAAGTGACGCCAACATTGGTAGTTGCTTTATTTTCACGCACTAGTAGTGAACTGTGTTTAGCGGTGGCACAAAGTTAAGTTCAAAGTCAATTAGTAGTATAGTCTGTCTCACATAAGAATTCCATTTTTTGACAGTTCTGAAGACTGTCATGTGTACAAATTTCTACATGAAAATAACATGAGACAGACTATAACAAAAGTGCATGCACGTGTATGCATTGACTTTGAGTAAGGTCACGTTTGTGATTTTATTCCGACAGTGTGCCGACAGAAATCATGTCTGACCTACATGAGCGCTACCAAATCTAGTTAGACAGATAGACAGTTCGTGGAAAAGCATTGCTAAAGCTAGACATGCTCGTTTTCACACACGGCCCACCACCCGTGATTTTTTTTTTACTTTTTATTTTTCTTTCTTCCCCTTCAGCTGTCCAAACAGACTCGTTCCAAGACAAAAAAAAAATTTTTACTTACTCTTGTTCCCACACTATTCCTGACTGTGTGTACGATACTTTAACAATGCAACGGCCAGCCCGCAAGGATTTATTACTCCTCGCTCAAGTTTATGGCATGTTTAGTGTATTCAATTATAATTTATAATTAGTGTACAGTAAATGTGGAAATTGCCACTAAGTTAAAAGATAAAAACACGTACGGCCGACTATGTGAGCATGAAGGTGAATCAGAACAGCAAATGCATTGACAGGAGACGGTAACGCCAATGTGTCCTCTCATCCGCCGCCCTTGCTGCATAGCTCAAAAAGCTGAAGGTCTACAGAGTAAAATATGAACTGTAGCAAGCTAAGCAGAGATAAGCACATGTAGTTGTGTGGTTGCGTGTGTGAGGGAAAGAGACAGCGGTATTGTCTCTCCCAGAGGCATTTCTTCTGTATGCGTGGTGTGTGCGTGTGTGACAGGTATAGCACAGCTGGCGGTAATTATTCTTAGTGAAGAAACAGCATATGTCCGTCGCTATTCAGTCAGAACACGCAGTTCTTGTTCCAAATAGCAGTGTCCTCATCTGAGCTGAGCGGAAGCTTTTGGGAGCGCCTGACAACAAGTGTCTTACTTCGGAGCCTTCCTCTTTTATCTCCCTTTCCTCCCCCCCCCTCCCCCAACATCCATTGCATGTTGAAGGCTGGCTGTGGTTTTTTATGTACAAGCAGGTTGAGGGAAGGAGAGAGACGTTATTGAACTCTCTCATTTGTGCGAATATCCGAGCAACCCTCTTCTTGTTAAGCATTACTGTTTCAATTTTATTCCTTCAAAATTATTTGTAAACAATTTTATTTTGGCAGGCATTGAGAATACTATCGTAGTTGCATCGTTGTAGTAGCCGGTGGCAATGTCGTAGTTGTGGGGCTCGACTACATATATCAAAATCCAAAATCGTAAACCCAAAGTCATAATTCAAAGTCGTAATTCAAAGTTGTAATCCAAAATCGTAATCAGTAATTAAAATCAGAAGCGCAACCTGTATGTAAAACTAAACACGGTTGAAAGCACAATGATTAACTACGGAAATGTAGCCAACGGTCACCTGGGTTGAAAAGTGGTGGGGGAAATAAAGTGCGCAATTCTATTTTGAGAACAACGCGCACTTGAGTTTGGAGAGGGAAGTGAAGTGTCTAGGCAGAAGCATACTCACGTGACAGTGCCAGCGGGCTGGCTCGGAAGGGGGACGGGTGGCGGCGCGAGGGTTGCGTCCGGCTAACAAATACCTACTCACTTCACATGGTCACGAATCTCGCTGCAGGCCTGCTTCACACGACTCACCATACATGTTTCTACTCATAAAATTCACATTTTCATGGAATTTTTTTGCAATTTTTTGACGGTTGCTGAAAAAGACTTCGCTATAACTGTGTTTTCGCTATTTCCGTGTTCGCTATGACGGGATTCTACTGTAGTTGTTTTGTAGAAGTTGTTGACTGCAGTTTCTTAGTTGATACTAATGTGCTTGCTTTGTTAGTTACATTTGCATTCTTTAGTTTTAACTTTTGCATGAATAGCTCAGAATATTTAACTAGCTCATACAATCTGAAACTGAAATTTTTAGGTTTTTCTTTCTTAGACTGGAAATTTTTCACTTTTGCCTGGAAAAGTCAGAGAAATTTGATCCAGACATTCTGTAGCAACCCTGTTCAGGGATCACAAATGTTTATTGTTTTTGTTTCCTTAAACTGTCACTTGGCAACACTGTTTTGTACATAGTTCATCTGTACTCTCTCTTTGATTTCCTGCACATGCACGTTACAAAATTTTTGTTCTTATTGCAGGCACGGTTCCTTCATTTGTTTCTTGGCAGCAGCACTTACTGATGCAGTTAATTTTACATCTTTGCAACTATAAAATATTCTTGCTAGATAACCAGTATTTTCACTTTGACTAACACCTGGCCTAACGAAATGTACTGTATTTGAAAAATATGTCGTTAGTATGTAGTTGCCAAAATTGCTGAGGAAATGATATGTAGTATCAAATGTGTTACATATTTCCATTAGTAAAACAAAATGACAAGAAGACAGAAGGAAACATTGCTCATTTATTAGGAAAACTGTAAAAATTATAAATTTACATACATTATTGTGTGCTTGTAGACAAGGTTTGAAATTATTAGTTTAAGTTGTTACAACTTTTCATGCAGAAGTCATTCATTACATGCTTAGTTAAATGTTATTTTACTGTTGAATATAGCACATATACAATTACAGTAATGTAAAGTTGAATATGCTTTCAGTATTTGAGAAAATTATGCATTTTCTTAAATTAGGTTAAACAAATGTGAGATGAAAATCACTTTCAATACTACCGGTCAAATTTTGACCCTCTTTATGCCATATAAAAGGCTTAGTGTACATAAAAATTATGTGTTTAAATATGTACAGACAATTTTTAGTGACTGTCTTAAATTATAAAATTTTCTTTCTTAAAATTTTTTGCAAGCATGACTGTGTTGGTTATTTTCTATGTTTTATTTATTTCACTCTACAGTGCCCATGAGAATTGCAAACGCCATAGGACTATGTACGTGTGTCAAATGTATACATACAAGCAGCATATCAATAATTACTAATTAGACAGTGGACATACAACAGCTTCAACAACCTTTGTAGAATACACAGGTAAAAGGGGAAGGGAATTAGTAGATTTGGTGGTGTTTCAAAGAATCATTACAGCTGAACCGGGAATCAGCCTTAGTACTTCTGAACGTGAGGCGACTGATTTCATCTCATGCTGTCAATTCTTTATCTCACTTGGTTATTGATCTACCTTTCTTAGTTACTGCACAGCATTACTTGTATGGGACATGCCCCTGTGGGGTGAATACTACCACAATTGCCTCACTCGTTATTGTTCTACATTATTTCAAAAATGGCACATCGCCAGAAGGGCCATTAACTAGAATACAATTCTGATGTACATTGTAAACAGAGACAAGATAATTGTAATCAAGAAAACTGTCAATTTATTATAATAAATACAAAATTATACACCATACTCAAATTTACATTATTTGTGCACAGGTGCCTTTATTTAAAAAATTGTAGTTTATAGCCCATTATTACGAAAACGTTATTAAACACTACTCAGTTCAGACCGCGACAATGTTCTCAGTTTATCCAAAATATGTTTCACAAGGCACTTGCAAAGTCAAGCCCGAGTATTGTAGCTTAAATACTGTTGTCGTTGCCTACCTTAATTTATGGAGATTGCTGAGACGACTACTGTACATATTTTCTGGTCAGATTTGGAGTTTGACCCAATGTCCAAACTTCCTCCAGACGTATACCTTACTCCTCGCCGCTACTGCAGTTAAACACGACAACTGTGTTTTTCCAGGAGCATTCCTACCTGGTCAGCTTTGCCCACACATTGAATTAGTATATAGGCATTGCTTAAACAAGCAGATGAACCTAGACATCTTGCCCCGACAAAACACTTAACAGCAGACTTCAACTCGGCTACGCCGTCACACACAGTTCAGTCTGAAGACGTCCACCTTGGTTACCCGTTGCTTGCCAAGTCCCGAGACTCGCACTCTACCAGCACCGTCTGATGCATGCTTGCAGCGCTTTATGTGGGCACACGTAAACACTTACTATTGTAGGCTATTAAATATACTTTAAATGATTATCAGATAATATTCCTAACCCTAACTAAAATACAATAAATCAATAACAAATATTCCCTTTAATATTAAACAATTATTACTGAAAATATATACGTCAGAAATCTAGTAACATTTCTGGAGTCCCTAGGCAGCAGGTTTGCCAACTTCAAAAGCAAAAGTCACAGAGACAACACCAATTGTCTCACTTGGTTACTGTTCCACCTCACTCTGTTTCTTCTCTACCTTGCTCTGTTACTGCTGTACCTTGCTCGGCTATTTTCTCATCCTTGCGCAGTTATTGATTGCTGTTGCTCTGTATCTGCTACATCTCAGTCTGTTACTGCTGCACCCTGCTCGGTACTGCTTCACCTCA
>PNEQ01037084.1:20717-89415 GCA_003012365.1 Medauroidea extradentata
CCCCCCCCCCCCCCCCATCATTTTTGATTTAATCCTTGGAATAATTCTCCTGCCACGTGAGCAGAGAATTTTGTATTATATATTTACTGATGTAGCCTTGTCTTTCAGTGATGTAGGGATTGAGTTGTTTATGTAAGTTAATTGTAATTTTATTTGGTTATCTATACATGCATATTACAAACAAGCATTAACTAATTAAGAACTTAAAAAAAAATTTTATGCCTATATACAATGTTCTGGTTTAATTTTCCATACATTTAATGATTTTTTTTCTGTGTTGTGGTGGTAGTAGTGTGTCGTATTGTTTTCCCTTATTCTGTAGTCTAATTTTACCTAGAGAATATCTCTATTCCCCAAAGGAATTTGCTTGTGTAGATTGGTTATCTAGCAGTGCAAAAAGCACATCAGTGCACGAAGGGTTGGTTGTGTATAGGGAGTGTAATCATGGCTCTCAACACCAGAGCATATTGGGATTACCATGGTGTAACAGGGTGCAGTTGTCTGGCCAATACTTTGTTTCTGTAATGTAGCTTGCATTCTAACTGCCCTCCCTACCATCTAAGGGATATTCAGACATACAATGAAACGTAACTTGTATAGTAAAATGTTGTTTGGTTAAGGCGTAGGCTGCTAAGCAACCAACTTTCAAGTGACGCTGGCCAAAGGCCAAGACACGTAACCCTTAACAACCGACAAGACACAGGGCTCAATTAATTTTAACACCTACCTGAAAGTGTTGCTTGTGTAAATATATATTCAAGGTTTATTGTTTGTTTTGTATAGGTTTAGCAGAACTAGCAACTGCCCAGTGTTTTGTCAGATGGAACTTTTGGTTATAGCTATTTTAAGTCAAATTGAATCTTAATGTTAATATTGAATGGTAAAATTGTATTTTATTTGGTGCCTATTTAGAGCTAGGAATCGTGCTGGTGATTTACGTGTGTATATGAGTCTGATGCAAGCAGCCATGGTTGAATGGCGAGAGTGTGTTGTGCGTCGAGAGGAGAAAAATTATTGATGCTGATTCCTTGACAGCGATAGTTTGTGTGTGTCATACGTTTTCAATTTTTTTCACATAGGATCAGATTTCAAAATCAAATGTTTGATGTGAAACTGTGAGTTGTGGCATTATCAGCCGATCGTGGATAACCGGGTGAACTTTCTACGAGGCTTGAACCATTTTCGTATTTGCGTCATCTATGCCCTACAAGTGCTTTGTTTGTAATCGTGTATTGTTATGGGCAGTACTGTGTCAGCGTATTTTTCAGTTCAGTTGTGTACTATTCAGATTCACATTTATGGTTATTGTGATTAAAGGTTTCATTTCATTCACATTGTTCAGACAAATCTTATTTGTGTGCAAGACACTCATCTGCAGTTTGCTCTCCACCCCAGTTTTTGACCGTAGCCACATTCAGCAACGTAATATTGGGAAGCAAAAAGTTGTGACACTGGGGGTGAGGCAAACATATGAACCCACTTCAGCCCTGAGATAGTGTGTCTGAAAGGAAGCAGTGTTGTGAGGAGCATTGCTGGTGCCCAAGTCGATTACGTAGTTATTGTTTTTCACATCTCCCCCCCTCCCTCTTTCTTCCTCTTCATCAGCATCACAAGTGTAAAAGTGTTTAAATACTGGAGACTGGTATGATACTTCCAAACAAGAGCATAAAAAGAGACCTGTAACATATGCTATGTTTGTTACATAAATAATTAGTAATACAGAATACCTCATTTTAGTAAATGTCCTTTTCTCAGTCCTAGAGATGTTTTTTAAAGTGAAACTACCCTGTTAAAACATAGTTTTTTTTTTCTTTTATAATGTTTATGTAAGGTTCTTTTAGGAACAATAGCATCGTTCTTCAATTATTTGTTGTTTTGTTATGCTGTACTTTATTTTGTGTGCAAGAGTTTTGTGTTTATATTGAATGTTGGTAATTACATTCAAAGTAACCTCCCATGCACCATGTTCAACAGTCTTGATTATTGCAATAGCATCATCAGCATTCCATATCTTCTATTGAGATGTAGGCTTTAGTTTGAAGTTTCAAGAAATAACTTTAGTAAGTAAATTTATACTGTGCAGTCATTGCATAATGTTAGATTTCAATTAAGGAAAACATAGAAAATGTACTAAGTAAAACTCTGTTAAAACATTTTCTTTAGGACGAGCTGCTGCGATTGAGATAACCAAGAAAACGTCTTAGCCAAAAAGGTAAAAATGTATAACCTATTATAACAGCATTGACTATAGTGAGGCGTTAACTTTTGTATTTGTTGCTATGCTTGAAATTCAAATACAAGAATGTATAATGAAAACAGAAATTGTCATAGTAATCCCACACACTAGACATTTTGGTTGCTTGGCTGATGAGAAAGGTTTTTTTGCCTGACGTAATTTCCTGCGAAAGGGGACCGGTGCAAGTATAAATCAAATAACTAGAGCTTGCGTTCCTAGATCCTCCGTATTTCGTCCCCACAGGATCTGGCAATTGAACTGAACATCTAGGTACCCATTTACACAGAGAGCAGCTTTCTACATGGCACGCACACTTTGATCCTCCATACATGAACTGGCAGCTGAACGAGCATCTAGATTCCTACTCTCCACAGTGTGCACACTTAGATCCTCCATATTTCATCCCTACGTGACCTGGCAGTGAAACGAGCACCTAGGTTCCCAGTTTCCATGATGCCAGGGGATGGTCCTTGCTGACTATGGCAATGTATGGAAGCTTAGTGAAGCCAGTATTTTGGTTGTCCAATTTTGGCAACCACCTGTTGCTTAATCAATAACAATACGAAAAAAATTGTAATGGTGCCCCTGGCCTAATAAATTATATAGTTAATTAGTTTTGTTCCTTACATTGCTACTATGCACTATGCCCATTACCTCAAAATGCCTCAGTGCTATGATGGGATGCCCATAAAGTCGGGTTCAGCTACATCACAACAAGCCATCTGTTGACTATTCTTATCTTCATGCATGGCGCACACCCTTAGATCCTCCGTATTTAGTTCCCACATGACCTGGTGCCAATCATCGTTTCCATAACCCCCACCACAATTTATGTATTTACGTCATGTAACAAAAACATATTTAGCTGAAAAACGGAACAAAACCTGTATGTTCTCAGAAAACATGTACCAAGACTGAGCACCTCTAACTTTGATTAATAATTTTGTGAATTGAGAGTGTTGAATATTTATTCAAAACTGTATTTTTTATTTATCAAGTTGATGTCACAGATGTAAACAGGTCTGAGTTCTTGACATAATTATATGAAATGCAAACAAGTGATGTAAAATATTCTGCAAAATTAATTCAAGAATTAATTTTATTATGCATACAGTTATTAAAAGTATGTTATTCAATGTAAGATTTCAGTTTTCAGGTGACAGCAATAAGTACCCTTCCTTAACATACAAATACAATTTTGGGTGCTGCCATTAGTAATTCTGCTGACTCAATATGATTATGGGAACTCTTTTTATGTGCAGAAATAAATTTTGGTTATGATGATTCATTATTATAACACTTGTAAGTAGATACAGTAGAATCCCGATTTTACAAAGCAGAAATTTTATGAGGTCACTCTCGGACATTGTGAGGCGACTCTATAAGGCAGTGATTTTACAAAGTTATTCTCAGTCACCATGACATCTAACCCCCATTTAACAACTACTCAATTTTACGAGGTCACTATTGGTCATCATGAGGCCTGACCCCCTCATTTTACGAGAACTTTTTTTTAAATGGCAGTGATGTTACGAGGTGGCAATTTTAGGAAGTCATTCTAGTGTACCATGAGGCTTAAACTCCATTTTAGGAGTGCTCTATTTTACAAAGCAGTGATTTTATGAATAATTCTCAAGTGCTGTGAGGCCTCGTAAAATTGGGGTATTACAGTGTAGCCATGTTGTTCATGTAGATTTATGTAAAAAAATGTTTAAAATTCACTACGTATTTGAAATTTTGAATATTCCCACACCTATACTGTAAAGACATATGTATGTTGTAATTTTTTGTAATTGATTTTTGTAGTTGCATTTAATGCAGAGAGACACTTTAGGTATGGGTAAATGTACATGTGTGCAAGGCTCGGAAGCAACGAGTTCTTTTCTTGACATGTGAACGAAGTTCCGAACTTCGTTATTTTATTTTAGGAACTTGAATGATATTTTTGCATTCCTATATTCGTTCACTTAAGCTAACTACTCTTAATATAATATTATTTGCTATGTATATCATTATTCAAACAACTAAATTATGATTTTGTACAATAAATGAAAAAAATATTCAGCAATTAGGTTGCCGACAATTCCTTGCTGTTGACTGTCTGATGTGCAATGTCTGTTGCTTGCTCCTCTGTGTCTTGTGATGTAGGAAATTAACAGCACAGGGATTGTTTTGTTTATGCTGGTTTGGTCTTCGAATTGGAAAAATATTTTAAAATATTTTACGTATGTTGTGGTGAACTTGTTTGAACTCCTGTTATCGCTAGCAAGATAATTTATTGTCCTAGCTAACTTGCTGAGGATAAGGCGGGGCGAGGCGATTTACAAGATGGCTATGGCAGTTGCAAAAATTCTGTGACTCATTTAAGCTTATACAAATTTCATACTTTGCGCAAAACCATATTAATGTGAGGTATTATGGCAATAAAATATAACTGAGTGCGAGTGCATGGATTTGGTTGAAGAGAAAGAAAACAAACTGTTAGACGATTCTGTTCTTTGGAAAATGTGTCTCTATCCAAGCAAGTTCATGATCGAAACTGATTATTATAAATGAAAATGAGTACTTTGTATATCCACTGTTTCTTCCAAATTTGTTTAGCATCATCTAAAATTGTATTGATTGCTGCCGTGACTGTAGCCACTTTTTTTACTTTTGCAATATAAATGTCTCGCGCCTTAAGTATGTTTTGATACGTTTTCGTAACCTCAAATTGCGTAGCCTTCTCGAGCATGTACTAGAATATAGGAAGTGTGAAGTTCGATTTTTATAAGCTACAGAGGAAAATTGTCACCAAATTACTGTTACAAACATGTTTTAGTTGTGTTCTGAAGTGTGAGGAAAACAAAAGTTAATTAATTTCGGGACTTTATAATTCAGTGTGGTGGATTTTTTCATTTTTGTTGATTGTCGATTTTCGTGAATAATTATGTGCTTTGTTCACTGGAAACAGCATTTTTAAATCAAGTAAAATAACTTTGTTTCACAGTTCTGTTTCTACATATTTATGCCTCGAAAGGAAAACATACGGCCTAGGCTAAAGTTTTTTATTCGTACTGGTTTCAATTTGAGTAACTTAGTTGATTTTTAATTCCACGCAAGTTACGTAACTTGTGTGACTTGGTATTTATAAGTGTATTTCCTGAAATAGGCCTACAAATGGCGTTCGTCATGATCGTGATATCTACATCATTTCTAATAAATTCAGTGCTAACATGTTTCATGTCATTCTAACAAGGATTCTGCAATAAATATCACTGGCTTTGCAAGTATTCAGTGAGGTAGGTTTGATTTGTGTAGATAGCAAACATGTGAAGAGTTTTGAAACAGTCTCACGAAAAACTATACACTAAAAGTTAAAGCCCTTCAATCTTCTGAAATAGCAAGAATCCCAAAAGAATATCTCTTAAATAATCGCGCAATGAACTCAAACTCTTAATTTTTTAATTTCGTCATATATTTTGATAGTAATATTATTTTAAGTTTAGTGTACATGGTACTTGTCTTGTAACTTAAGTGAAATGCCCAGTATAGCCTAATAGAGACTAAACATGTTATAAAATTACATTATTATTTCACTTATCACTTTAATTTTTTGTACATTTTTTGTAAATAATACGGAAAAAAATATATAAACGTACCACACTTGTCAACGTGTTAACAACTTGGTAGCTAACAAGGGAATAAAAACGGATGATATAACACAACTGGGCAATTAATAAGAGAATAAGCTAACACAGTGTTAACTAACGGCCTGTTAGTTTAAAGTTGATACAACAGGCTCTAAGTCGTTCTTTTCTCAGACTGTCCCAACTCATTTTCCAATTAGTGTTTCACATTAGCAACATGACTTAGTAGCCTGTAACTTTTTGTTGAAATTTAAAATATTAAGAGTTACTGAGACAGAATAAAAAAAGTAATAGAAATTTATTTCGGGAGGAGTTTAAAACTTTGTTTGGGGAATGTCAACGGGTGTTTACCCGTCTGTTGCGACAAGAGCATTAGGTTGACTAAACTCATTAAAGTATCTTCCATTTCAGTGTTTCCTTACTAGTTTCAGCTGATCTATACCATATGTATGTTTCAAATTGTGCAATATTTCGGTAGTGTTTTTAGTGTGAAATGCCAATTAATGTATTAATAAATGTGGTTTTGCTATGCTGATAAAAAGAAGACGAATTTAACAATTAATATTCTTGTAAAAACCTATGTTAGTGTTTTTGCAGGTAAATAAAATACAGCATAATATTTATTTTATGTAGAGAACTAGTCTCACTTTGGTCCTAAATTGTCATATTCTCTGTGACAAAAATAAAAGAAGTTGCAAAATATAAAAGGAACTTCTTAGGAACTTGCAAGTTCCTTTCGATGAACTTGAACGAGTTCCTTATTCTAAAAAGGAACTTGAATTGGAACTAGTTCCTATTTTATATAAAGGTACTTGAACTGGAACTAGTTACTTTTAAAAAGGAACTTTCCAAGCCTAGCATGTGTGTGTACCTAAACTCACATACCTACGTGTAAACCAACACGTATGCGTAGTATACGTGGCATGGTGTCTGTACTCAGAACTTTGTATTCTAGATGTATTACTTTGTCAGGGGATTACACATTTCTACTCTAGTTACACATTTGATTCACTTATATTCTATTTTTCTTCATGTACACAGTATGAACTTGTGGAAGAAGCCAAGTGTTGCACTTTACTGTCTGTGTTTGGGTAATGTGGACAATGACACCTTGTCTGTGTGTGCTTGGCAGGGACCAGCTGGATGAGGGGCGACGGCAGGTGTTGTTCCACCTACTGGAGCGCTACTACTATGCAGTTGGCTCCCTGGCCTTCCCACTGCCGCAGGGCTTCACCTCCTTCTTCACCTACCTGGGCTATCGTGCGCTGTCCCGACCCAACTTTATGCAGTACCTGCAAAGTAATGTCTTTGAACTGCACGTTGATGCAATGAAGGCCATCTTTGCAGGTATGACATCATTCCAACAATTTGAGTAATATCAGTGTCCTGATTATCTGTTGACTCATGAGTACTTTTTAATACTTAAAAAATTCTGTTGTTTTCATGCTTTCATATCTATTCAATATAATTTCAAGGTTCTTACTGTATTTGCCAGCATATAGGACGACCCTGCACATAAGACGAGTCATGGTTTGAAGGTACAAAATCTTGAAAATTTTGAAATTCCCAACAGAAAAATATTTTTTTCCTTTGCCAAATACATGAAAAATTTAGTTTAAATATTTTTAATGTGGTTATTGCCGTTATGTAAACATCATAGAAGATGCATATACCAATAACATTGGCTACTACTGCCCTCCGGGTGTTCAAAAGCCAAGGAAATGCATAGCAGTGGCACACGTGGCCGGTGACATCATCAGTTGCCGGCAGCCGTGCGTGACTTGGCAACGCCGGACTAAGGCACGCCGCACACTACATGGCAACGCCGGGCTACAACAGCTGCTTGTAAGGTCATTGCATTCATGTGCACTGTTGTCGCCTGCCAGCCTAGCACTAGACAGCAGACACATGCACGTGTGGTATGGTACCTAGATCCTCGTTTTCTCCGCCCGAGAGTTTTGTGCTGGCGAGACAAATGATACAGGCACGCGGTGCCTAGATCCTCATATGCCGGCAAATATGGTAATTAGTCTTTGTGTTGAGTAAATTGAATGGTGTCATCTTTTGCTGTCATAAGCCACGTTGCAGAGTTTTAACGTAATTATTTTTTCTTTAATAACTAATTAGTGAATATTTTTACAAGATTTACACATACACCTTACACGTACATAGTCCGAAAAATCAGCACAGTGGTTCAGTTCAGCTTGAAAATATTTATTTCAATTTAATCATATGTGGCTTATGACCTTTTGCCAAAACAACATCGATCTATACATTATCAGCATATTGTAAAGAATAAAATATTTCAGAATATGCATCGGTTGAAGGAAGTTCATGAGATTAATTCAGAGTAACACAGAATGGCAGCTTTGATATTTCTGTTCAGTGATGACTGTGTGGCATGTAAAACATTTTGAGATGTCACGAGTGGACACTTTTTAAGAGACCACATGTGTTGGCAATTATGTACATGCATGAAAAATACAGTAATGACACAGAGTGCTAATACTAACTGTTGTCTCACTGTCTGAGTTAGACATTTTTTTTCCATTTGGTTAGCAAAGTGAACACATGTTTTTGCACAACCACAGACATTTAAATGCACCAGTTGTCTGCCATCAGGTGTTAGGTAACTTGGCAGATGCAGCTACTCCTCCCATTGACTGTTTATTATGGTGTAAATTTGTATTGCTGGTTACAGAACAGAAGTTACTGTAATATCCAGTACCACTACCTGTTACTGTAGCATTAATATGAGATGGTACCCCAGCTATTGTCAGCTGGCCTACAACTCTCCTCGTCTGGAATAGTGTGCATGAGGGTACTCATTTAATTTCTTTCAGGTTGACGATTTAGAATGAAATGTTACCAGACCACATTATAGCCGACATAAGATCTAATTTACATACATCTTGCGACGAAACTTCATGATCATCTTCTGCAGGTTTATCTGACTGTCTCAAATTATTGCAACATAGGACAAGTAGCAGTATGGCAAAGAATTTTAGTTTAGCGTATAGAAGCACATCTAGGTTCTGATGTATCCGTTTATTGAATATGTAGTTAATTGCTTCCTTTTCCTTGGATAAGCTATCTTTCATAACTATTAAGTAGGTATCCTTTGCTCCTGTCATATTCTTTCTCATACTGGCCTATTTCTCCTCTCTCTGTACTACCTAGGTAGAAACGTTATGTACTGAGTTGAGGTACTTTTCTTTAGACCTACAATATAGTCTGAACTTGTCAGTACAGTAAAACCTCTATATAATGCCCCTTTACGCTTCCAGAGAATAGGGTCAGTTATAAAGGGATTTTACTGTATAGTTATACCCCTATTTTACGACCCCACCCTTCCTGAGAAAAAGGTATTGTAAAGAGGTAGTCATAATAAAAGGGCTCATTATAAAGGGAATATACTGTACGTAAACCATAAGATAAAGTTTGTGACAGGCTCTTTGGGGACAGTTTACCCAACTACGACTATAAGATTTGATTTGGATTTGACCAACATTTTTTAGTCATAATTTTCTTAATGTAACTAACAATTTAATGTTCCATGAAATTATTAATAAAGTGAATACACTTGGTGGGTGGGAGGCCTGTGGAGCTGTTTGATAATGCTGGTAGGTTCACTGTGCATGTTTCTCAAAAATTTTAAATAAAACTTTTGCTGATGTAGCCAGTTCCAGATACTGTATGGCCAGTACATATGTGATTGATAATGGAAAGATCCTTGTATTAAACAAGGTTGAGGAGTGAATTTCCCCCTCCCACTTACAAGCCATGGTAGGTACAAGTATATAAACATTTCAATATTTAAGCTTTGATAGTACTTTTAGTGGACCTTGCTGCTTATTATAAATAAAGAAATTTGCAGTGACTGTTTTCAAGGTTACCGCCTCTAATATGTGCAGTGGGATGTAGAAATGAGTTTATGGATGTTGGTACCTGCCTCTATTTACTTTAGTGAAGATGGTGTAGTGTGTTTAGAGCTTTACAAACCAGGCATCATTGTATTTTACTTAACAACATGTCACAAATATTGTAAAAATAATACCCTTCAATTGTTTTTCACCTGTAAACTATGGGACAGAAACAAATTTAATTGCTGCTAAAGAAAATCTTATTGCATTCTAAAATCTTTTTGACAAATCTTATTATAATTGTAAGTAATACTAATAACAGCTTACACTAGCAAAAATGTATTAAGAACATGTTTTAAGTAATGTCTGTAAAAATACTAAATAGAATAATATTATGTATTTGTGACGGTTTGTTATGAAGATATTAACATATTACCAGGAGACGTAAAAGCTGATGTTTGGGTAGCTGAAGGGGAGGGGGAATTTCGGGGACTTATGAGAAACCGTATCACTGGTAGTGACCCACCAAATGATTTAAATTCATTATTTACTGAATTATTTCGGACATTTAGTCTTTTTTTTTTCTCCTTTATTTGACTGGCTGAGGGCATACGGTGTCAAAACTCATTTAATCATGCCTAACTTTACTGTCGCTGGTTAGTGGGGTTTACAAACTAGACATAATTTTGGAGCGCTTGCAATGTGTTACAAGTTTTATTAAAACAGTATCTGTGCATTTTCATGTACCCTAAAACTTCGGAGAGAAAAAAAACAATCACACAGCACTCCAAAATTACTGTTTGACAATCTTTATTTTGACTATTTAAAAATCATTCGCATTGTAGAAAATTGTAAGAAAAGAACAATTTTTAGTCATGTATACAGAATTCCATGTTTGTAATTGTTAGTTATAAAGATAATGGTTTATAACTGAGGGATTAAGAAACTGATACTGGGAGGGGGTGAAATTGGGAGTATGGGAGAAAGTGAAGTGTTTGTTGCGACACTTAAACTAGTCTTCCAACACTGCCTTAACACAATATGCTTTCTAGGCATGTTCCACGCACTTTCTTTTAGCCTGTAGCCAAGCATTACAAGGGTGGCTCACTGTTGTAGCCAATACAGCACCTGTTTACTCTGACAATCCACGCTGCTGACTGCAGCTTGTATTGCTTCTTTTAATCCTAGTTTCTTGCTGTTCAAACTGTGTGCCTTCTGCAGTGCTCCTTCAGTGCCTTCCTCTAGCTGTCTCCTGCGACACAGACTGCAACTTTTGCCTTCACAGGATGTCTGAAGTTCTGAACAGAGTTCGGCTAGGCCTGCCAGTGGGTACAGCTATTCTGATTGTCGTGACGGTGAGGGATAAAGGAAATCTTTAAGCACATCTCCGGTGTTCCAGTGTAGCAGACTTCTGGAGCAGTTATGGCTCAAGGTCATGTGAGCTTTTGACACATCATCATAGCATTTTGTGTGTTTTTTAAGCTCACCTACCTTCTTGAAACATGCTAGTCGAGTAAATAAATTGTAGGTTAGCTCTACCTGAGCAATGTGTATTGCTGCAATGTATTTTTCACACACGTAATAATATTGTGTTGTAAATTCATGTTTAAAACGTGCTTTTATGTACTCCAGTGTGATTTTTCATGTATTAATATGTTCGTTTACAAACTAGGCCGTGGCGCCAACCCTGTACAAGGACTTGACGAATTTTATTCAAAAGAAACACTGGAAAATAGTATCATTATAAATAATTCTTAAGTTGTCAGAAAATGCTTAAATACTGATGTTTAATGTTTATGTCTTATAACTACAGTATGAAGTTTTATGGCAACATGTTGAATTTTTTGTAAACAAGGTATTTTGTTTACGAGGCAGAGCCATTTCAGTAAGTACAGTTTTAAACCAGTAGGAGCAAACAGCTCAAGTGGCAGAGTGGTATATTAAGGCACTTCTCGCCAACTTAAAATCAGTTGGCTAGACCTTAGCTCCCACTGAGCTTACTAGGAATTCCTCCGGTACCGTAGGGTTGTGGCGGTAGCCTGCCACATAAACCGGCCTTTCTTCTCATCTGCTAACTCTTTACTCCGGGATGTGGATGTAGCTGGCCACCTAAACCTTTCTACCAACACCCTCTGCCCTTACCCGAGAAGTGCCAGTAGCAAGGTGGCAAGTTCCAATTACCCTAGTCGCACACGAGCGGTAACTATAGGAATACACCTCTTGTTCTGAATCAGTCTCTGACAACACCATGAGGCATGCCAGCACTTCCACCGGAAGAGGAAAGTAGTTTATCTGGTGCTCCTGCGGACTGTACAACCACGTGTTTGTGACCAACATTTGTAAAGTAGTGAAAAGTGAACATTGTAAATTTGTGAATACCTGTGATCTAGTGAACTTTATTTTGCATGTGCTAGATTTCAATACATTTCAGTGTATATTTTTCTCGTAAGTTCAATGTCTGACCTCCCCAAATTGGTGCTACATATCACTGAAGAGGAAGTTGCTATAGAGAACCATAGGCAGCAGGCAATTACTCCAAGAACCAGCTCCATTCCCAAGCTCTGCAAATTGCCAGGTCCTGAATCTACATTACCGGAGTCGCACAAACGCTACCAGAAACTCGCTGAAACTATGGCTCTGCCGCAGAATAGAGTTTGCTTTTGTAAGATCCTAAAGGAAATACTGCATAATCATGTTAAACTTATCAGCCCCCTCAAGTCACCACAGTGTACCCCAATTTGGCATTAATGCATTGAGGTGCTGATAAAAGGAGACCTGCAGATGCTGAATAACACCACTACAATCTCAGGAAGCAGAAGTTGCTATGCCAGTTATTCTCAAGTTGAGTGTAGATCGGCCAACCCTATACTTAAAAAAGAAAGAGACCCTTCCCTCTGTCAGAGCACATGAGGTGGACTTAGGCGCTGGCTCCACCACGGGAATCTACTCTTCCAGGAAGCACTGTCCATCTTGAACCTCAGGAAGAACCTCACTTCTCTAGCATGCTAGCCAGGCTTACTCGCAATACTCACCTGAAGGAACCAATACTTTACCTACACGACCAGGGAGATAGGTCACGTTGACTGAGCGACAGACTCATCCCCGGACTACAAGCAGTGCTGTGCGTTCTCTCAGGAGGGAACTTTACCTTGGGGATGCTTCTCCACCAGGATTTCTCACTACCATATTCATCTCACATTTATTAGTAGACAAAAGAATGGGATTCCATTAGCAATCTGCATCAAACATAGTGCAGAAATAATGTTTATGGTAGTCCCATTACCAAGAGTCATGATTCTAGTGTACCAAGCCATCAGGTATACAATAAATTCTAAAACTTGTTAAATTCTTTTCCATTCAATATTTCTGAATTAAAGTGAAGAGATTTTGGTCAGCACTCAACATCTAAGTCTTCAGTACTGGTGAGGGGTGACATTATGTGAGTATGGAGCATTGCTGGAGTGAAGGGGTTGGGGAAACTTGAGAACCCTGAGAAAACCGACCGGCCAGCGGCATCATCTGGCCCGATTCCCACATGCAAAAATCAGATGAATAAGAAATCCATAAAACCTTTAGCTATGTTTTTAAAACCTAACTACCATCCAGTTTAATTTGAAGAGATTGTATGGAAGAAATTGCCAGTGTGACTGGGGCTTAAGAAGTTAAAAAGTAACTGACAGTGTTGTTAGCTATAAAGGGCTGATAAACTTCGGGATTCTCAGCGAAAAGGTGAGCCTGGGGCACAGTCGTAGAAGAACAGGTCTGGACACTCGCCTATCTACCAATGTATTTTGCTTGACCCCCTTGTTGTTTGGCTGTAGCTCGTCAAGTTACCGAGAATGTCGTACTTTTTGGCGCTGTAATCCGGGCGGGCGGACTCAAACTGCGCCCACTTTTTTCCATGATTAACATTATAAAGTAAATGTATATTTCTGGAGCCATGATTTTAAATTGTGAGCGACGGAAGTATTTCATAAATTGATAAAAAATACGTTTTGATAAATTGTTTATCTTAGTGGGAGGGAAGTGGGCGCAGTTTGAGCTCGACCGCCTGGATTGCAGTGCCAAAAATGTATAGCATTATCGGTAATTTGGTGAACTGCTGCCAAACAACAAGGGGGTCAAGTTTCCAGGCGAGTGTCCAGACCTGTTCTTCTACGACACTGTGGCCTGGGGATAGTGAGCATAGAGATGGTTTCTTCCCCTTTCTGACTGTCCTGTGGAAACTGTGTAGCCAGGCAGTTGCAGCATATAGACCTATATCTTGTAACTGTTAATACTTTGACGGGAGTATGAAGAAAATTGATACACCAATCAGTGTAACATGTGTGGTACGTTTCAACCTAAAGATTACCTGAACTTAAAATTTGCATGAAGGAAAAGTTGTTTTTATTTGAGAACTAGTAATGCCCTCATTTTAATTGCACTGCAGTTAATGATAATGTTTGTGTTGTGGATATTGCTAGTGACAACATTTTGATTCTGAGACATTTGTTGGCAAACCTGCATCTGTTGTAATTCGACAGTGTAGTGGTACAATGACGGACGTGAAAGTTGCTTGTTGAAATGCCAGGAATCACTTAGGCAGTTTTCCGGATTTCTCGTTTACTGTTCTTTTTTAGAATATGGTCAATGCCGGGCCGGATTTAAGAACTATTACTACAACATTATCACATTGTGTTATTCTTTATCTCGTTTCACTCACGCTACTTGGAAGTAGTTGCAAGTCGTATTGTTGTTCAGTGTAGATCTCACAGTTACCTATTGTTGTCAGCTGTGAAGTTGTTTGATTCAACTGGAGTTTTCAGTCGTGAAGCGAGTTTAGGCCGAGTACTTTCATCAAAATCGCGAATTCAGGCTGTGTGAAGTATCTGTCTTGGACATGAAGTGATGTGAGCGAAGTTTAATGTTTGCTCCAATTATTGTTTTATGAAAGATGGAATTCTTGTAAAAAGGACTGATATATATTGTTGACTGCAGTACTAAGTACAATTGAGCTTGCTTCAGGTCATTGTGTTTACATAAACATGTCAAACGAACGTGCGTTGAAAGCAAAGGTACACTTGAACCAAAAGGGTTTTGGACGGCAGGAAAAAAGGTGTTAGCAAGCCTGGGCGACAAAGAAAAATTTGCATTCTTTTGCTCAATGTGCAGAGAACTTCCCTAACTCAAGGAAAGGTCGAAGATGTCACGGTTGGAGTGGCTTGCTAGCAAAAAAAATACCACTATAAAACTATTTTTGGGACAAATTTGATTTAATGTTTTTCGAAATTGGCACCACTAAAGATAGGCTATAAATTAATTTGGCTGCTGGCACTGTGAAATTAGACATAATAGTCAAGCAGTCTGTGCTTAAAATGCCGCCAGTTGGTTTCCAAAATTCTGTGGTGAAATATCTCGGTGGCATGCATTTCATGACCTGTTTCTCTTGTTCATAATAATGGCAGTTTACATGAAGTGGAAAAATTTATGTACCTGAAGTTGTCGCTGCAAGGTGAGGCTAGTGCCTTGGTGTCCACACTGCCAGTGACCAATGCCAATTACGAAATGGCAAGAAATCTCTTAATTCAGAGATATCATCAGCCCCGAGTTATCATCACATTGTCTAAATGCAGTATTCGATGCACCTTCGGTGAATACTGACTCTATTCAGTCAATGAAAATTCTTTTAAATATAGTAACTTAAAACATAGATACATTGACGGTTCTTGGCCTACCAACGGACCATTGGGATGCAATATTGTTACGTTTATTGGTGCGAAAACTTGTCAACAACATGAGGAAACAGTTGGATCTCACCTTGTTACAGGAGGAAATGTCTTCATGTCCAAAATTTATGTCATTTCTAGAGAGGCAGTCACAATTATCGGAAGATGGGAAAGTTAAGGAAATGTCCTCGGGAAGGAGTATCGCAGGAATGGAAAAACTGAAGCCAATGAGGGCAGCAGGCTACTTGAGAATTATTCTAAGTACTTTGAAACCTGAGGGCTATGGCTGTGTACACTAAAAATAAACACTCTATCGCAAAATGTGAGTTCTTTTCTCTCTTGTCAAGTGAACATAGGATGCGTTGCGTGAGGGAATTACGGTTGTGTATCAACTGCTTAAGAAGAGGACATTTCCTGAAAGAGTGCAATTCGGAATTTACCTGTCGTACTTGTAAAAAGTATCATCCCACACTTTTACACTTTTCATCCCAACTGATGGATAACAGATTTTATGATCTCTCCATATCACAAGGCAATGATCACTTCATTCTAGTGGAACATGAAACCCTCCAGCCGCTCCACACTTTGGTATGAGACTGGTGTTAAGTCAGTGAAGAAGCATGTGGCACATGCAATTTGAAATCAAACTTTAACCTATGAAGAGTTGAATATGCTGTTCATTCAGGTGAAGCAATTTTACATTCACGTCCCCCTGTATGCCATCGGTGAGGATCCCAAGGATCTCACTGCTTTGACTTCTGCTCGTCTTTTAATAAAGGAACCTTTGCCCACCGTTCCTGAACCAGATCTGACAGATATTTCAGTTTGTAATTGAACAGTGTTGTGGCAAAGTGGCGGACATAAAAGTTGCTTTTTAAAATGTCTAGAATTATTCAGACGTTTCTCCGGATTTCTCCTTTGCTATTTTTATTTTGAAAAGATAGTCTGAAACTATTCTA
Source organism: Medauroidea extradentata (assembly GCA_003012365.1). Taxonomy (NCBI): domain Eukaryota; kingdom Metazoa; phylum Arthropoda; class Insecta; order Phasmatodea; family Phasmatidae; genus Medauroidea; species Medauroidea extradentata. Next base: position 37,113 of record PNEQ01037084.1, read on the forward strand.
ACCTTTCAATTATTTTTCCTATCATTTAGTGTATGTAATTTTCAAGGAAGGTACTGTAACTTTCTTTTAACAGTTTTAATCCCATTAGGCCATGAATGTGAGATTTTTATATTCTATGAACAAATCCATGTTCATGCTTTAATGCAGTTTTTATAAAAAAATTTATTTTGTTTAATCTATATTCAAATTAAAATATGATGTTTTCCCCTGTAATATTATTGTTTGTGGAAAAATTCATAGTCTCGTGACTGATTTAATGGTGTGCAGTTTAGAGAGAGAGAGAGAGAGAGAGAGAGTGTGTGTGTGTGTGAGTGAGTTTGTTACTGTAGCAGTTGTTACTACAGTGTCGCTATTGTGTATAGATGTGGACGACACCAGGGAAGGTGTGCGGTGGAAACTGCGGCTGCTGCTTCAGCTGCCGCGGTCCAGGGCCAAGCGGCTGCTCAACCAGTGGCCCCACCCAGTGAGCCTGATGCTGCGTGCCAGGGAGCATGCCCTCAACATCCTCTCAGGTGTGGAGGGCACGCAGGCTGCCCGCGGGCACCCCTCTGCACACCGCGCCAAGACTGCCCCGCTACACTCTCGAGGTTAGTTCAACTTGCTGTGCTGGTTGAGGTAGCAAAGTTCTGGGTTTATTTTCTTGATAGCCCCAATGATTTGTGTGCTTCATGTTCTGCGAGATGTACTGCATCCATAAAATACCATCCATTTGGTAAAATAATAAAAATATATGTGAAAAAAGGGTTATTGCTAAAATATTGTGTTCTTTGAACTTTATCTTTTACTGGGTGTTAATAACTGATGTTTAAAACATCCTGTAGCAAGATAGCCGACACTGAGACAAGAAATTTGGTATAAGACACTTGGGGTCGCAATAGTCGGGAAATGCCTTAAAATTGGTGACCAAACGTTGAACATATGGTATCGCAGATGCCACACATCGCTGTATCTGTGACTGCCAGGCGTAGTGTTCGTGTTGTATCAAACCAATTAATTGTGTTCACTTATCAGTGTACCACCTGGCCCACGTGTGCTGCTTAGGCACAGAGTTTACTGGGTTCCAATCTGGTGTCTTCTGCAGAATGTTTGTGTATGTTTCCTGCGCTTCAGCGAAGTGTTAGTTGACTATAATGTGAGAACGAATTTCAAAGTCCTAGTCATAACTGAATTTTCACTGTAACAGTGCTCGCTATAACATGATTCTGCTGTACTAAAAATACTGCAAGTATGGCGTGGCAGACTCAACTTTACTATCCCTTACGAAATGTATGTGGCGAATGGTGTATGCCTATAGGTCCAGCACTGAAAAATTACATGGTTATGAATTAGTTGGCAATATTTTCCATGGGGTTAGCATGCTGCGGAAAGTAACCTCACTAAACATTCATTTATGTACTCATCAGTGTTTAAGGCCTTGCATTTGGACTACTTAGCAATGCGCAGCATTATTAATAGTACAATGTCAAAGTCATTGTTGCTCTTCAGGTGAGGTCTATATTACTGTTGTAGTTATGGCAAGTTTAGTCTCCCAGACTTAGGCCCGGTTTCTCAATGTCTGATTTTCTTCTGATTATCTTCCGATTAAAATTTAACCAATGGTTAGCAACAATATCTGTTTCTAAAGTACTGATTAAGATTAATCAATGGATTAGAAGTCGGTAACCATTGGTTATCTTAATCATAAGAAGAGGTATTGATTACAGAGTTAAACAGGACTTTCAAAACAAACAAGATTATAAACAGTGACAATTTTTTAGGTTATGATAACAGATTATTTAAATTTCTTGTTTGAAGATGATGAATAAATAGTAGATTTCATAAACAGGCCAAGACTTTTTCGGGAACGTCCAAATCACATTTAAATAGATGACAATTAATTTGTTATGAGATTGTGGCTGAGTAAAAATACTGTCCTAACACTACTAGAAAAAATTGAAGGACAGCTGGAAATGACCACAGACAGGTGTGTACTTATTTATTGCATGTTTTGTTTATATCCCACAAATTTAGTATGTTCGGGTAAGTAATATTCTTTTGTAGGTTATGTGAAAATATTTGGTGGTTATTGCACATGCTTTTGTATGATGTCTCTATACTTCCATACATTATTTTGCATAATTGGTTAGAAACCTTTGTTAGATGTATTAACACACATTTGTACGTAATATTACGTATCCTGGGTAATAAAATATATATTTTTATTTCTTCTGAAAAAATAAAACATACGATGATCAAGGAATATGGATTGAAAAGTTCTTAATATAAATTTGTAGATTATGTTACGTGTTTTTCGATACTTTTGTATATTATAATATCTATTGTAGGTTATGATATTGTTACATAATTGTGTAGGTTATGTTACACATAAAGGTTCCTAGATGATTAAAATTCTACTTCGATTTTCTTCAATGCATATTCTTTCTGCTTCCAAGTTACGGCGTCAGTTTTTTTTTATTCTATGATATGGGCGTATTTTTCAGCACGGGAAATAAGCATTTCTGTTTCCAAAGAAACAAAATTTTCGGCACACTGCCGGTTATTTTCTACCATTACGTATACAAACACCGCTAACCATATCACAACTAAATAAACAAATAAAAGCTTTACTGCAGCCAACCACAAGCTTATATGTCATTACATGGTTGCCACATTTACCTTAACCGATACTTAGCTAAACATAAGATTAAAGTACGTTGAGAAACACTTCAGATTTAATCACCACTTAATAGGTTAAATATAATCATAGGATTAGCTAACCAAGGCTTTAATCAGACATTGAGAAACCGGCCCTTAGTTACTGCAGTTTGTGGGAGTTTAGTGCAGTGTCGTACAGTAGAGTCTCGTTATAGCATGTGTGACAGGTATAGCACAGCCGGCGGCAATTATTGTTAGTGAAGAAACAGCATATGTCCACCGTTATTCAGTCAGAGAACACACAGTTATTGTTCCAAATAGTGTCGTCATCTGAGCAAAGCGGGAGGTTTTTGGGAGCGCCTGACAACAGTGTCCGGCATCGGAGCCTTCCTTTTTTTATCTCCCCATCCCACTCCGGTCACATGTTGCTGGCTGGCTGTGGTTTTTTTTTTTGTTATAAGCAGGTTGAGAGAGGGAGAGACACATTATTGAACCCTCTCATTTGTGCGAGTATCCGAGCAACCCAGGATCTAGGCCCAAGCGACAGAGCAGCGGGCTGATGTGCCCGGCCACGTCGCCGAGGATCTAGGCGCTCTCCCGGAGACCCGGAGAATTTATCATTTTCTAGGAGACTTAACCATTTTATAGTTGTTCCGTCACGTTTGCGAAAATTCCGGGCCTCTAATTATAGCTGAATTCTAATGAACATACAGTATTTTTAAATAATCTTTCTTGCTTGCAATGTTAACTTTTTCCATTTTAATCCTTCAAAATTATTTAATTTTTTTTTTGTGGACATTGAGAATACTGTCGCAGTTGCGTTGTTGTAGTAGCCGATGTCGTAGTTGCGGGGCTCGACTGTACGTATATCAAAATCCAAAGTCGTAATTTAAAGTCATAATCCAAAATCATAATCAATAATTAAAATCAGAAACGCAAGCTGTATGTGAAACTAATCACGGTTGAAAGCACAATGATTAACTACTTAAACGTAGCCAATGGTCACCTGGGTGGAAAAGGGCGGGGGGGGGGTAATAAAGGGTGCCATTATATTTTTAGAACAATGCGCACTTGAGTTTGGGGAGGAAAGTGAGGTGTTCAGGCTGAAGCGTGACTCACGTGACATGGTCAACGGGCTGGCAAGTTGGAGGGGGAGGGTTGGCGGCGCGAGGGTTGCATCCGGCTAACAAATACCTACTCACTTCACAAGGTGACGTACATCGCCGCAAGCCTGCTTCACACGACTCACCATACATGTTTCTACTCATAAAATTCAAATTTTTCATAGAATTGTTTTGCAATTTTTTTACGGTTCCTCAAAAAGACTTCGCAATAACCATGTTTTCGCTATTTCCGTGTTTCCTATGACGGGATTCTATTGCATCTTGATTATTCGACATAGGAAATATGAGGATGGGAGTATAGGGGATGCCTAACATTGACAGCTGTCATCCTTCCTAGAATATCCACCTGTATTGTGAAGCCTTAATAATGCACCTTCACATAAGGAAGTCAGAAGTAGTGCAGGACAAGGCATTGTTGGAAAATGCTTGCTGCTGCCTTGCAAGGAAATTGCCAGGGTTGCCACGTACCTGCAGTGTGCTTGAATTGGCAAAGTGGCATCCCTGCTCTAGAGTCCAGAACTGATGTATAAGTTCTTTGCCAGTGGCCCTATTCATAAGGAGTGTGCAGAAATAGCCATCTTTAAGACCTCTACAAAACCTTGTATCACTTTCTGAGAATGTTGCTGCCTGTCGTCTGTCACACGCATGCCTCCAAGGTCTGTCAAGGCTCAACATAATTGTATGCCTCATGGGTCATGGTCTCCCACATCCAGTGCAAGTATAGCAAGTCATAGATAATGCCAATCTCATAACTGCTCTGCTGCATCTGATTGAGAGACCTAAATATCAGGTGCATTACCTATGAGTCGTCAGGTGCATTTGCGCTGGTGAAGGCTGAGCAAGTCACGACAACGTTGCCAGATGCAATTGAATTTCCACTGTTGCCATACCTCACGCTGTGCATGATACATCGATAAATTGTGATTCTCACGTGCGCATCTATTTATTATGATTACTTATAATTTAAAAAAAAAATGTGTGAAATGTTGATGCTTGTGAATCTATCGTACCTACAAAAGTGCTTATGATGATACCCTTCGTAATTACCCAACTATTTTGCTATAAACTGCATATATAAACTGATGGAGCGCTACAAAACATTATGTCTCGTAGTATCTCGTACTCGTAGTAACAGGATTATGAGTAATATGCATGCAATCTAAATTGTTATACATTGCTTACAAGTTACAGTGATAAAATAAAACAACTCGGTGACTAGTGTATAGCATGACTCACTGTTAATGTTAAGAGCTAAACAGCTGGTGTGGGAGAAGCATGTGCTGCATGCTGTGATGGGTTGACATGAGTGTGCATTGTTGTTGCAGGGCTAGCTGCCTTCCCTTCTGCTGATAGGCTGTCACCTCTCGACACTTTTCTTGACTTACTAACTGCTAAAGGTATGCTAACAAAGCTCTCCCTGTTTGTAGCTAGCATGTAACTTACCTTATATCTAACATTTACCTACTAGCACAGCTGCATGGACATAGTGAGGAAAAATGGAAACTTTGCCTCGTTTTAGACTCTTGCAGGTAACGTATAACTTTCTGATTTCTGGTAGACTTCTTATTTACTTGACCTTGTTCTCATTAGTGTCTTGTTTTCATAAGCATGGATTTTTTTTGTAATGTTGTTCAGCAAACATTCATGCTGTGCTGGTGTGACACATTTCTGTGGCGTGGTCAGTGAATGTCGAGAAATGGCGGAGTTTCTCGGGGATCTCCCATTCTCCCACACCCATTTATTCCAGCGCTGCTCCATACTCACCTCATGTCATTTCTCACCAGCGCTAAAGACACTTTATGTTGAACAGTAACCAAAATCTCTCACCCACTCAAGGAATTAAAATCACATGTGAAACACTATTTTGAAACTTTTCAAAGATCCAGGAAAAATACTGCAACAAGTAGGAATGTGGTCTGACCACTTGGATCAATTGTTAGAGCTTCTAACCAATGGGTCAATGGTCCCGGGTTCAATTCCTGGCTGGGAGGTTGAAATTTAATACAGTGGATTCTCTATCCATCGTTTCTCATGGGACTGACAATAAATTTTAATACATGAGGGATTTCAATGGATGTGGTCTTAAAATGCTGTAAAATAAATTAATCGGCCCCAGAATGTGTTCCATGGATGCAGGTATTTCAATGCATTAGGTTTCAATACATAGAGAATCCACTGTACAACCTTTGGAGGTTCAAGACTGAGTGTGGTATTGGTTCCTTCGCCTTCATCCGTGTGGAAAACAATGTTGAACCAACGCAGGCTCACCCTCTCCTAATAGTTCCAGGTGTTCCCCCTGAAGCCCTCAAGTTCTGAATAAATAACTGGAAACAGTGTAATAAAAAATTCAAGAATTTGTATTACAGTAGAACCCTGTTATAGCGTTTCTCAAGGGACCAAAAAAATATTTACATTATAGATGGGAAAACATTATAACAGGGTAATTTTCTATTACAAATCAGTTTTAGGGACTAAATGACGTTAGCATTATAACCAGAAAAACTTTATAAGTGGGAACATTATAAGAGGGTTCTACTGTAATAAGGAAAGTGTATAAAGAAGGAAATATAATCTAAACAAACAGTAGTTGGTAGTGCAGCTTAGTCTTGGTTTAATATCACCTTGGTGAAAGTAATGTCATTGTTGTGTCATTCTTACTCTACTATGGTACTGATATTTGCTTTATATCAACCACAAATTCTTTTAGTGTCATTTGAAACATTAAACTTTTGTTCTGTTTTATCATGTGTCATCTGATCGTGCACTGTCTACATTTTGCACCACTTGCACCTTTGTTCTACCTTCTCTATTTTTACTACTATTACTGCAAGATTAATTACTGTATTGGACCGGAAGCCACATATTTTTAACAAAGGCATTTAAAGTTTAGCATTTATTCCCCAATGTGTGACAGCATGCAAATGTATCCCGAACAACAGCAAATAATACGCCATGACTATTACTCATCTTTTATTTTAACAACGGAAATGCCGTATCCAACCCGGAAGTGACTTTTTTTTACTGAATCAGCTTAAACTAAAATTTTGGCCACACTATTGACTGCTCACCTGGTATGAGTGTCTCTTCTCACCCACCTTAAAATGATGACATGCAAGGGTAAACTGTGTAGTGCATTAGGAACTTCTTGTTGGGGGTTGTGAAAACAGATTGCATGAAAGCTGAGTTTAGAAAGGATTAGCTGGCAAGTTCATACAGTTACTTTTTAACGTCTGACCAACGAGTGCTTCCTTGCCTTAACTTTCCCGACCAGCTAACTTCCTGCTGAGCACATGACAAGTCCTTGACCGTTCCTAAGTGTCTGCGCCCTATGTCGAGTAGCCCACCGACATCCTGCATAGCTGCCAGCTAAAAATACTTCTGTGTCACGTGAATGCTCGTTCATCCTAATGGCTGTAGAGTTTAGCTCAAAATACCTAACAATTTTCAGGCAGGTCACCCACCACTTAGGCTTTACTTAATTCCTTTTGTATAATTTATTGAAATTGTTGTTAGTATTTGGTTTATTATCTTCAGATATTGTTGTCAGAAGTTCAGAATGGTAATGTATGGTCTTTACCTGTATCAGTATTGAAATTATTGTATGTTATATTTAATTTGGTTTGTTTAAGTTGAGGTTACTTTGTGTTTTAATTTTAATTTAAGAACATCATTTACTGCAGTTTTGATGTGAACAGTACATAATTGTACTTTAACTTCAGGCTAGGTGTATTGTTGGCAAGTTACGTGTATTGGCACTTGTGTGCTTACCCAGTTCCTGGAATAACTAATTTTAGATTTTAACCGTATTTTCTATTTTTACTTTTCACTGGAGTGCACGTGCTCCGCCGCAAGTTCAGTGTACAAGAGAGACAGTAATATGTTTTGCGCGGAGCTACGTGAACCAACCAAAATACATGTTATTTAAAATTATTAAAGTTTATGTTGTAATTTAAAGTGTAACTGTGTTTTTTAAAGCAATATTTCCATTTTAGGGGTTGTGTATGAGTGTGAAGATTCTGATTTTTCATTATATTTTACTTAGTTTTAGTTTAGTAACATTGCTTAGTGTGTTGGGTGGGTGCCAGGAACGCTGTAGTAGGAAGGGAAGGGTGACTCTGTTGGTCAGCCATTCTGTTTTAGGCTTTCGAGCTGAGAGGTTGTGCAGAGTAGTGTTTTGTCGTCGGCCGAGTTTGTGGTGGTCATGGCAAATATGGGGACGTTTGTGGTCGGGGAAGCATATTCTCCCTAATCAGTTATGTATGTAGTTTTTCGTTCTGAGGAGACCTTGGGTTTTGAGATGAACTTTAAAACTTTCATTGTTTGTTACGGTATTGTGCGGCCGGAGTATGGAATCTTAATTTTTTTAACTATGTGAATCGGCCTATACTCCACGTATTTTCTTATCGGCCAGTGCCACATTTAAGTTCCATGTAGAAATTTGAGCACTTTTGATTTGAACATGTATGTAATACTAATCTCAACAAAAATATTTAAAATTATGTGTTGAAACTTTTGGGTGTTAGTTAAACCAACATGTGAAGCAAGTTCGTGTGCATTTTTCATCAGGATCACGCAGCTGTATAAACAACGCTACCTCCATTATCAAACATATATAGTAATTATTTTTTGAGGATGTTATTTAAATGAGTGCCATAACATTACATTTTGGTGTCGTGACCTGGATTCGTTGTTGTGCGCCCCTTGTACACAATTTGTTAAAATTCATGAGTTGAGAACCTAAACAAAGATTCTCAACAACATGCTGCTTTGGCATATAGTCCTTAATAAACCCTCCAGAGAGGTACAAGGAATGTGTTATACCTCCTTCATTATCCTCCATTCAGAGCAAACATGCAGCAAGACTACCAGTTTGATGCTCACTGATGTTTCCAAGGGTTGGAATGCCTACGCCACAGTCTTAGAATTACAGGTCTGGACATTAGCCTATCTACCAATGCTATAGAGTTGACACCTTTGCGACTGAAAGCAATATATCCTCGTACCAACAGTGCTCCTAGCAGCTCGGACATGAACTTGCTCCTTGTAGTTCCATTTAACGCAATGTTAAAACAACACCAGAGTGCCAGTGGTGCCAATGTCATATGAAAGTCAATTTTCAACTGCTATTGTCCAGACCTGTCCCTCTGTGGCCGTGGCCTACGCTACCTGACACACTCATGCATTAGCGCAGCTGTTACAATGCAAGAGATGTTGCTTCAATTCCACATTGCACCTAACTGGGCTGCAACAATGTTAAGTGCAGCTACCTACCATCTTTCTCTAATGAACCAGTAACAGTTTCAGAAATCTACATCACCCTATTATAAAAAGGAGTTTGTGAATAAATAATTTGCTTCGATCAATTTGCTTTTTATACATATATGTCATTTCCCATTTAGATACTTTGTGCTGAAATACTTTGAGTAATTGCTGCTATTTAAAGTATGTAATACTTTCATGATGGATATAAATTTAAAGTTTGGCAAAAAATACAGTTCCCTGTTCACTTACACAAAACTATGTACTGTTTTCATAGTAAACAGTCAGCAAGTATTTAAATAATATTTTCGGGACCCAATTTTTCTTTTATGTGCAAGTGCAGCTGATTCTTTTAACTTCTCTTCGTTTGTTTTCAATAGTGTAGTACTTTATCTTGCGTCTCCCTTTAATATCATTATCATTTTTCTGTATAGGACTAATTACTATGTATAGACTAATTACTAACTACTAACTATACTATAGACTAATTACTACTTTCCTTTAAAAAAACGGAGCAGTATGCGCTTTCCAGATTTCAGGTTAATTGAAACAATAACTTTTGATTCACACAGTGGTTCCTTCATCAGACATGATCACCGTGCATGAGAAATAGCTTGTATGAAGACAGAGCCTGCTGCATTTCCAGAGATACAAGCCATCTCGAAGAGTGTGTTAAGGCTCGGCATCAGTGGCCATATTGAATTATGTTATGTTTCGCTCTTATGAAATTCTGAGAAGAAAAATGTAAAATGTGTTACTATATTATCAATTCTATTTACCTTGCACTACAATAAAAGCATCACAATTGAACTTTTAACATATATTCAAGTCGTAATAAGTCTAACGAATTAAGAATATTATAAAAAATTGCTCGATTAATTACTGCTTAAATATACGTACGTTAAAAGTCCAACTGTGGTGCTTTTATTGTAGCGCAAAGTAAATAGAATTGATATTATAGTAACTAATTTCAAATTTTTCTTCTCAGAATTTCATAAGAACGATAAATAAAATAATTCAATATGGCGAATGATGCCGAGCCGTGAGATAAATGTGAAGCAGTGACAGTGTAAGAATGGGTAAAATGAAGATCTTGATAAAACCCACCAACACATGAAACTTGGTAAGGACCCAAACTGAGATCGAATCTGGATCTGCACACTGTAAGTAATGCTGGATTCACAATAGAGTGATAGACGCAATGTGAAGGGTGCAATATGAATAAAATAACATGTCAGCCAATCTGTCTCGAGACTTGTGTGACATCAGCATGAAAAAATTGTGGGCGTGATACAGTTTCAGAATAGAAAATAATTCTAATCTATTCGGCTTGTGGACGCAACAAAGCTGAAAAGTAGAATTTAATTTGATGCCCAAAATGTTGATGAATTCTGGTGAGTTTGTGGTAAATTGCATTAATTTATTTTAGGACTATAAGAGATTTATTATTTTAAGCAAATCATAACCTATTTAAGCAACTGTGTAGTTTTGTAACTTTATTTGTACATTTGGAAAACGGCAGTGGGTATTTTTAATTTACAGTAAACTCCAGATTATCCGTGCCCCGATTAACCGGTTTTTGGATTATCCGTGCGGCTTTCTGTATGTTGAACACTGTAAAAACCAAACATTTTTGTAAAATAAATTTCTTGGAACATAAGAGTGTCAACTCTTGCGCGCAAGAATGGATTAACGAGTTCGCGCCAAAGTGGATTAACAAAATTTCACCATAATTTTTTCTCGTTTTTTACCGTGCACCCCAGATATACTTTTATTTATTTTGGTGAAAACGTTGTGAAATACGTTGTTCATAGATAAAACCATTACTCATTATGGTATTTGAGTTAATTAAATATAAATTAAAATTTTTTTACAATTTTGTATTAACAGATGTGTTATTTTCGGGTTATCCGTGTTTCCCGATTATCCGTGCATGACGCAGCACCAATTAACACTGATTATTGGGAGTTTACTGTATTACAATTATATGTAAAATATAGCTGTTTTGCAAGAGCTTAGTATGTAGTGGAAAGGAACTACCGTAAACACCCATGTACTACAAGCACCCACGTAAGACCCGCACCCCCATTTTCAAATGAAAATCTGGAAATAATTTTTTTTTTTTTATTTTTCAAAAAAATTTAATTTTTTTTCTGACGCTAAAATACTACTACTCGCTTTAAAAAACGGTGGAATTGATACAGCTACGTTGGGTTTACCAGCCGCAATTCAAAACAATGACCAACAAACATCACAATACATCACAAGAAAACAACAGTGTTGATATTCAGGCAAATAAATTCAACTCACCTATTTATTTACAAATGGCACCTTATACACGTAGAAAATAAGTTGGAGGAAGAAAAGGTGATACAGTCTGTACCCTAAACATAGTTGTCGTCATCAACATCATCAACTCCAGACTCGTCACTGCCACCGCCGTCTGCAGGGCTGTCCTCGACATCCCAGGTGTTGTCCTCGACATCCCAGGTGTTGTCTTCACTCCCATCTAGGGCGTTGCTGATGCAGCATTTGCGGAAGCTCTTGACAACAAGCTCTTCTGGGATAAGTTCCCATGCTGTCTTGACCCACTCGCAAATCTGCGCCAAAAGGTGGTTTCTTGAGCCTGCCTGTCGGAGTGTAGGTGTGCTTCGCTGTGGTCATCCACTCTTGTGTACAGACGTTTCAAGTGGACTTTGAAAGGTCTGTTCACGCAAACATCCAAGGGCTGTAGCATCAATGTCATGCCGCCTGGGACGATGACCTGGTCGGTGTTGCCTTCCTTAAGACGTTTTTTTACATTTTCAGTCAGGTGCCCTCGGAAGCTGTCCATGACGAGCATGCTTCTTTTTCTTAGAAGGGCTCCGGGGCGACGTTCCCACACACACTTCAGCCAGTCGATGACAAATTGGTTGTTTATCCACCCTTTCTCCTGCGCCCTAACAAAAATACCTGATGGCATCTTTTCGTTTTTCGGGATGGTTTTGCGGTTGAAGATGACATAGGGTGGCAATTTTCTTCCGACTGCTAAAATCGTCAACATGACTGTGCATCTCTGCTTATCATTGCCAACTGTGCGCACAGTAACTGATTTCGCGCCAGTAGCATTGACTGTTGTGTCACTGGGCATTTCAAAATAGACTGGTGTTTGGTCAGCATTGCCCATCTGCCCCATGAGGTAGGAATGCTGCTGCCGTAACCGTATCACGTGCCGCTGACAAGCTAAAATCTTATCGTTGTAGGCCTCTGGAAGTCGCTGACAAACACTGGTTTTTCATTGTATGGATAAACCATTTCTTTTATAAAAACGGTAAATCCAATTCGCACTAGCTTTAAATTCTTGATTTACACCCAATTCCCGCGCAATCTTCAAAGCCTGCAGCTGGCACATCTCCGTCGTAACCGCATATCCATACTACCGTAATTCAGTTACATATGCATGCGATCTTTCTTCAACGGGTTGAAACTTGGCTTTTATGCCCCTGAAAGCACGCCAGTTCACATTGCATTCTTGCAACTTCGCTTTGTCTTGTCGTCACTTCCTGATGCAAGACTCTGATGTGTCGAATTTTCTGCCTGTCGCACGATTACTGATATTCTCGGCCTCAGCTATCACTTTTAACTTTTCACCGGCAGTAAATGAACGAAGCCGTTTCGACATTGTACCGGACTGATAACACTATGAAACGCGGAGAAAGAACAATGCCTGCTGTACACAACACAATGGCGACACGAAGTACCGGTAAACAGTACATTCCTGAGCATCCGGAACAACGGCAAGTCATCCGCGCAGTTGCCAAGTCTCCCGCGAGTGCCAGCAACTCGCGCTGTCGCCAAGTTTACCATTCGTGCCTACCCTCAAAATGAAAATTTTCCATGTACGACGCGCACCCCACTTTTTGACATTGAAATTTTGGAAAAATTATGCGCGTGGTACGTGGGTGTTTACGGTATTTAAATTTAATATATATATTTTTTTATATTTGTCTCAAGACAGATAAACTAGTGTTCACAATAACAAGAATGTCTTGGTGTTGCATTATGCCGTTTGTGTCGCATCTGTCACGCTATTGTAATTCTAACATAAGACTAGTTGTTTTATCACTACACTGCCATTACCCACTTTTTCACTAAGTGTTATTTGTGATAATTTAATCTTTCTGTTGAAGCGTTATTGTTTAGAAAGGGTGTATCTGGTATGTTACCAGCCAGTTTGACAGAGTTGGATTTTGGTCTGCTGGTCGAAGCCACCATCACTTCAACAGAAGACTTCATGGAGTGATCTGTTTGACAACGCTGGTTATCAAGAGTTGTGATTTTAATTCAGTAATCTTCCATTTTGTGTGCTAAAGTTTGAGATATTATTGCAGTATCCTAGTTTACATTATGCTTTCTTGTGGTGAAATGTGATTAACTGGCTGCACATATGATTATCTCATGTTACAGACATGTAATGGAAACAGCTCATGTATCCTCTACTACTGTATATCATCAGTTTCAGTAATCCTTTTTCTACACTTTAGTCTATTCTTAATTTGGTTAACTCATGAAATGTCTTCATATTCATTTCTTCACCATACTGTGTTTTAACCATTCCAACACATCAGAGATTCTTAATTCTCATTTCCTCCTCTTGCTGACTATCTGTCTCTTGCAACATAATGATTGGTCATCATAGATCTTAGTTATATAATTTGTTTGTATTATATTCAGCTTTTGATTTCATTTGGTTATTGTTTCTGTTTTCCATTAATGTTTTTGTTTTTATTATTTTGAAAGTGCCATAGGTTTGATCGAAGTTTTAAACTGCCAATGTAGTTTTTTTTTTTTTCCAATAATTGATTTAGTATAATTGGTATTGTTTCTTAGAAGTCATTTTGTTCATTCTACTGCAGCACTGTAGGTATTGTCGAAAGCTCATGAGTTGGAGTAGTGTAGGTTATCTCAGCCACCTGACAAAGTTTTGTCTATCAGCAGGATCTTGATGAACGCCTGTTTAGGTAGGCCAAGATTAAAAAATAGCATACGTATTTTATACCTGTTGTTATTGTGATAAATGTGATGTCTACAAAACATATTTATATGTTAATTTATTTATACTATGTGTAATATTTGTTTCGTATCTTTATTATTTTGAACACAGTTAGCTATATTTCACTGTGTTATTATATTTTCTTGACCCAAATGGCAACTTTCGTCTGCTAACAACAGCTTGCCCTACTCGTGTACAAAGGAAGTGCGAGAGGCTGTCAGGTGAACATGCGATCACATATAAACTTCACTCAGGTTACGTTTTGAACATATTAAACTGGAATTTTGGCTTATCTACCCTATTCTCGTGAGCTTTCGTCAAAAACGCGTGTTTCATTTCAACATTTTTTCAGTTACACAAGGCAGAACTACTGTACAAGTAATAAAAAACACACAGAAAAACTTTTGCTATGAATATGATAGAATTCATCACTCGCTCTCGTTGTTATCAACACATCTTGAACTATAATACATCAGTTTCATTGGCAAACAGTTGCTTTATGGTAATAGGTGTAGCTTCACAACTACATACATGACCTGCCATTCATTGTGAGCAGCGGCCATCCTTGCATTTCTTCCTGTCCAAAACATATCTACGTCATGCAGTCAACTTAACTCTAGGAGCATGGATGTCTCTAGTTGATTGAAGAGCGTGCTATAAGTCACACGTAGGATTACCTGACACAGAGACTAAAGAAAGGAGGATGTTTACATCTCAAAAGAACATTGAAGATTTTTCTCACGTGTGAATTACCTGTACTGGAGGACAAATACGTTTGGTTGTTTCAGTATTTAATAAAGTTATGCAAACTACCTTCAAAAGTTCACTAAACTGAAAAGAGTAAAACATTTATTTCCAATCAAAATCGTGTTCTGGTAACATAAAATTTAATACTGAGAATTAAGTATACAAACAAAAAATACTAGAATATACATAAGAGGATTAAATATTTCCTGTAATATTTTTGTTAAAGAGCCAGATATTTTGAGTGCCGCAAAGATCTGGCTGGAAGCAGGAAAACACTTAAAAAGGAGGAAATATCCTTATTTTGCCAGAAATATGGTAACCCTAGCTGCTTTACATTGATAAACTGTTGCAGCATGTAATGGTACCTTGCTGTTCCATCTTGTCCATGCATCCCTAATT
The DNA here is from genome assembly GCA_003012365.1 of Medauroidea extradentata. NCBI lineage: Eukaryota > Metazoa > Arthropoda > Insecta > Phasmatodea > Phasmatidae > Medauroidea > Medauroidea extradentata. The sequence continues at coordinate 52,308 of PNEQ01037084.1, forward strand.
CTAAATGCTATTATAATAAGTTATTTAGTGTTAGGTGGATATGCTCCTCAAGGGTGGACGGTTACGTACATGATATATATGTTTAGTTTTGATAATGTACTCTCAAAGAAAGGAAATTCCTGCAAAATAAAATTGTTCCACGGATTTGCTGGCATCAGCAAAGTTAGCAATGAAAACCACAATGGAGTGTAAGCACCAGTATGTTTGACTCTTCTTAGTTTCTGACGTTGCAGTATTGTTACTTGATACCACGAGCGTGATATCATAGTTCACCACAATAGAGCATTCTAGTCATATAGAATATGTGCCATTCGGACATAGGGTATACAGAATTTTACAAAGTATGATGTCTGGCACTTAAGTTAACAACAACTCTGCTAGATGAGTTTGTTAAATATTGTAACCTTAATTTGTTAATTTTTACGCACAAAGTGAATGTTCCAAACCTTCACAGTATTTTTCTGGTTTCATTTTGAATAGGGACTGTAAAATTTTCCTGTCAGTGTAACATTAGTGCTGGCAACGCAGCTTAGTTTTCATTTAAGTGATCCACAAGTGTGTACTGAAATCTCTTTGTGAACTATTATAGTTTCTTGAGATTCTTAAATGAATAAAAAAACATCACTGTAAAGTGGTTCATTTTCTGATATGTTATAAACCAAAGTAGTTTATACAGTAAACCTAAGTGTGCAGTTATTCACAATGCTTCCAGACTAGATAAAATTAATTCACATTTTGCGATTACTTTTTATTAATCGTAATAAATATGATCTCATAAGAATAACATACACTTGAGTGTACCATTTTTATTGTACAACTTAAAATATTTGAGAACGTTTTATGTCATCCAAATACGTATGATGTTTACGTAAGTTACACCAGGTGACAATTTTTGTCCTCTCATAAATTTTCCAATCTCTTTATTAAGTTACTAAAGGTTTTAATTTTAGATGTTACATATACATAACGTATAATTGCTGCAGACTCATATCTAAAAGTCTCAAAGGAAGCTGATTTTGAAATAATTTCAGTGTTCAGCTTTGGCTAGCTGGTTGTAAAGAATATTTATTTTTATTTGAAAAGTTTTTATTTTTGTTTGAAAAGTGTTTTATTTTTGTTTGTTACTTTGTGTAAGCTATATACATTCTTAATGTGAGTGTAAACAGCATTATATCAGTATTTATTTGTGAGAATGGTCCCAGCGTACCTTAAATGAAGTATTCCAGTTATATGTTAAGGATAATGCAATAATAATATTAGGTTTGTGTAAATAAGGTTACCTGCTTCACTGTTGGCATAGATGATTATGTACCCTTTTCTACTCAGCATAAAATATTGTTAATGAAATGTGTTTCAGGATATTTACAAATTTTTATGTGATGATGTGAGTTGATGTTTAATTTTGCCTGCTAAACATGGTATGAAAGTGTTGTGTGAGTACTGTATGTATTGTGTGATATCTAGTGACTGCTGCTGCTAGCCAGGTCAGGCAACTATTGCATTCAGAGTGACTTTCTGGACTGGACACTGAGTGAGTGAGGAGTGAACAATCACTGAAATGTATTGATAGTGAATTTTTCAGTCGACGTTTATTTGTAATCATGGTGTAAAGTTGGTTAAATTCAGACTAGACACTTTACAGAGACATCTCTTGGCTTGGAAAACAACCAAGCAAACATTTCTTGGGCTTTGTTTGCTAAATATACAAGCATGGCTGTCTGTGAAGCAGTGCACCTTACTTCCCAACATGCAGAGCTTGTTAAAAGCTGTTACCAAAACTATAGTCAAAATGGTACATTTCACTACTGTTTGTGAATATAAAGTTGTAACACTACAATAAAATACTTATATTTAATTTTAATATGCAAAGTTACCCCAAAAACTTCTTGCATACCCAAATAGTCATGGTAATTGAAATATGGACACTTACTCTGTTACGTGACTAAAGAGTGGACTGTAAACAAATAGGATGTTACATTTACATTTGGATATAAAACAATCTATAATGAATGGGTCCACAAGCACAACCACTCACTGCCATGTTGATTTTGAGACTCTTCTTTGTTGGCTGGAACAGGGACTCCAACCAAAGTAGTTGCAGCGACAAGGCCGTCAAACAATGTTGCCACTCCCAGCATTTCAGGAGCGGAAAATTCAAATATACTTATCCAAGCATCCCACTACACATACCATCCTTTCCTTAAAAATCTATTTACACAATTTACAAGTCCGAAACATCCCCACCACCTTGAAATAACTATTTCAACTCTTTGCATGGAAATGGACAGAGTTTCACTGCAGGACGTTTTTGGACAGTGCTGTGGCCACGCAAGACCACATTTTGCTTGGCTGGAGCTCTACAATCCGGCCCAATTGCCATTGGAGCGGAGCCAGTCGGTCATCTTTTACAAGGTCCAGTTGGTTGGGAATGAGGCTTGTTCTTGTCTCGTGCCATTTTGAGCTTTGCTACAATCCCTACTCCAATGCTGCAAAAAACTGTGATGAATTTGTTGCACCAGTTACCACCGTTAGGAGTTTGTTCAAGGGCAGTTCTCGCAGGTCTTGTTCAAGAGCCTCAAACGTTAGAAAATATCCTGGTGTTAAGGCACTCAAGTAATTTGGGATGGGACTTAAAGGGCGAAAGGGTCTAGAATTTAGAACTGCCTCCACTTGAACTAAGACTGTATAAATCTCCTCAAATGTTCAGATTTGGTACCGAATGACCTTGTGCAGATGGACCTTCACAGATTTGACACCTGCCTTTCAAAGGCTACCGAAATGGGGTGAATCAGGTGGAATAAAGTGCCACGTGATGCAAAGAAAGGAGAATGTATCTATAACACTCGTTTGATATGTAGCAGAGGATAGAAGTTTTTGCAGTTCCTTAACAATCACAAATAGGCCCTTTTTCGTGAAGCCTTTCACAGACAACTTGACTTGATTGTGAAAGGGCCTGCGTGATCAACCCCTTCCTTCAAGAAGGACTTGGCTTCTTGGACTGTCATAGCGTGTAGGGAGTAGATCACTAGCTGACAAGGTGAGGGCCTGGCTCGGAAACACTGTACACAATGACGCAAGCTGTATGAAATAGCATGTGGATCCGCCAAAATTGAGTATTGCTCACGCAATATACCCCACAATGCCTGCAGCCCAAGGTGATGATTCTGCTCGTGGTGGTGCCAAATGACCAAGTTGGTGAATCAATTTGTTTTAGGGAGCAACAACAGATGTCTATGATGAAACAAAAGGTTGGACTGATGCAGCCTCCCGCCAACTCTGATCAACCCAGCTTTATCCAAGAAGGAAGCAATGCTCCTGGTTCCTTTTGTAGATGTGACAGATCCTCCTTGAACAAGAATTCCTGGACGTGACGAAGACTCAACTTTGAGTTCTGCTGGGCTTAAATCTCCTTTTTAACCGAGCTGACACATCAACTCGACCGAGCGACACAAATAGGCTGAAGAAGCTTGGTTAGGCAACTGAAGTGAGTCATTAGCTTTGCTAATTCATCAGGCTTGACACAACCACCAAGTACTTAGCTTTTGTTCCTCCTGTACAGCCCATGCACAAAGGTTGACAATATAGCCATCATTCCGTGGTATCGTTTAACCAGAATGGACCTGACCACCTCAAGGGGTGCCCTGTGATTTAAGTTGGCATCAAACCTCAAGAGGCACAGTCAGCTGGGCTGTCTTCTTCAAAAACCTTCTGAAGAACTGAGAGACAGGATCTCACATACGCAGTTAGCAATAGATGTTCTTAATTGGTGAAATGTCTTCAACCAAGCCGTCACTTGAGAATTGGTCCAGGCAAACATTGCTGAAAAAAATTGTCAACATAGAGTTCAATAATATGATGTAGGAGGCAGGCCAATAACAAAGCCCCGTATAGCTCAAATTGAGACAAGGACAAAACTTTTTGACAGTTGCAGTCTTGGATTTCGGCTGCGACTAAATATGTAATGACTTCACGTCCAGGGTTTGATACATGTAATAGACTGCTGCATTGTACACTACCTCCGAACTATCACAAACTGTGTTGAGTTGTTATGAAAAGCCAGGGTTTCCTATAACCAGTCTTGGAATGGAGAGTGATGAGAGAAGAAGCTCCTCGTTGAACCAACTCTACTGCCAGATGATCTCTGGTGATAGTACATCATCCCATCCCAACTGTTTTAACAACAAGTTTGTGTTAAATATTTGACAAAAAGAACAAACCGGGGCAAGATAAAAAATTCGAGCAACCAGAGTGATAAATTTTCGTTGAAGTTCAAGAGCAGACTCGACCCCGAATTTGACCCTGTGACTATATTGTCTTCATAAGTATCAAACTTTTAAGACTGCTGATGCCACTGCAAAACTTTCTTACTCATTATCTGCAAGTACCTGCAGAGCGGAGGGTGAGGAAAGGTGCTGAGGCAACCCCATAGGTCAAAGTTCTTAAATGAAAATCTTGGATAGGGCCACACTCACAAAGACGTCACACAATCTTCTGAAAATCCTAACGCTTTGGATGAATTTGAATTTGGCGATATATCTGTTGTTTGTCCACAATGAAAACTATTTCATGAAATCTGAAAGACAACAACAAGCTCACAATGTTCCTTTGAAGTTTTAGACCTGTCACTATAGTATAATTTAGTTATTTACCCAATGACCGCTTTGCTGAACCCTAAGCTTGGTGTAGTGCTCTCTGGTTTTACCACACAGTGGTGAGGGAGATAATAGACTAGTAGGGTGGTTAAAACTTGCGCTTCTTGAATTTTCTCCATTTGCCCACTATACAAATAGTCTTGCGTGAAATCCAAGTGCACTTGTTTCAATTTGAAGTAAACGACGAACAGCTTGAGGCCTGGTCAAACCAAATGTAGGTGTTGACGTGTTGACTGAAATGACAATGACACTGAGTATCTGCCTTGCTTGTTCCAAGTGTGTGTCTCAATAAAGTGCCTTTTGCACTGAATGTCCTCAGCAGACATGTTTGTGGTTGATGGGTACTCTTCTATTTCCCATATCCGCCTCATAGTCTCTGGCAACAATAAAATGGTCAGGAGTGAGATACAAAATGACTCAACATGAGAGGAACACTGTTGCTCGACATTCCCCATCAGAATCCAACACAAGATAGAATCCACTGCTGAAGGAGAGCCGTACAGTTTGCCTCCCATCAACAGGGTGTCTACTGGGTTAAAAAAATAACATTTAATGACTTTTTCTTGACTTTTTCATGACTCAAGTTCTACTGATGCTTTTTCATGAAAATAGCGGAAGCGGTAGAATTTTCAAAATTTATAATTATATTTACATGGATTTAACAAAAATATTGAAGAAATATGTAATAATATGTTAAGTTCATGCCTCATACAACATATAAAATGAATACATAGAAACTTAAATACTTACCTATTGTCATAAGAAATAATTCGTTTGGAAGAAAAATACTTTCAATAGTTTCATGCACACAAAACTGTTTATGTACACTGACTTACTTGAATTAACTTATGGCAGGCTCTTCTCTGGATAACAGTTGAAAGTCATTCTATTTACACTATACACACATATACACCGGAACAGCATACGTAGTTCGAAACTTAGAAAATCATCACTTAGTTTACATATTTTTCAGCTTCTTCTTTTCATGTTCAATTTCTTTTTGGAGAACAGAAGCTTCCTCCTCAGCCTCTAGGAGAAGTTTCCTTTTCTTTGCTTATAATTTTGCAAGTGTTTCCATGGTAGTTTTTAACTTGCTGTCGTTTTGGTTTTCTTTCAATTTTTTCTTTTCAATGGCTTCTCTTCTTTTGGAACTAGCATGCCTTGCTGCTCTGATCATTCCACTGCATATCTCAAAATTATTTATTCCACCCACTGCTTGTACAGCGGAATAAATGCTACGTTGAGAAATAAGAGAGAGTTCATTCATATTTTCAACCAAACACTCTTTGTTGATTGAAATCCCTCTCTCAACCGCACTATTGCCATGAAACATCGTAAATATCATTGTGCAAAAAGACAAGAAAGCCTGGCTAGCTTTTGCATCAAGGAGGATGTCATGAAGGAAAGAGTCTAGTCTGTGTGAACTGACGTCAAATGTTTTCAATTTTTGTTGAACAATAGGCTGTTCACAGATGGCAAGGTAATTTTTTTTATCAGATCTGCATCAATGTTTGGGATATGATTTTTTACAGTCAGTTCATCAAGGGCAATTGTAACATATTGCACCCTTAATGTCTCATTGAGCATTACTGCTGGTGATAGGCAAGCAGCTCTTTTAACCATACTCTTTCGTAGTGGAGACTTTGGTCCTGTCAATTTCAGGTACATTTCAAGCAAAAAACTCCTACAGTCTTTTCTAAATAGTTGCATATCCAGTTCTTTCACATTCTTGCAACTGTTTTTTGCATCAAATCCTATGCCCACCATGTGTGTGGATGACATGTTATTTTTCACATCTACTGCAAGTAGTTGTTTTGTGTTCTTCACAGTACTCATCACATCTCTCTTCACAAATCGACCTGCAATGCTACGTGCCATTGAATATAGGCTTATCACTCTGAAAGCTTGTCAAGTATGGCTCAACTTCTTTTACAATTGACTGCAAGAAAGTAGGTTTGGCTTCAAGGAGATTGTCTTTAAGAAACTTTTCTACAACACCGAAGTTCTTTGTTTCTGGTCGTTTGGACTCCACAAAAGCTACATATTTCTTCAAATGAGGAATCATCCTCAAGGCTCTCTCAATGACTCGGGAGTTTTCCACCCATATGATAGAACACATTTTAAGAGGGAACTCTGTGGACCCACTTGACTTGATGTAATCTGCTCTTCGGGACGGAAAATCTTTAAACAGATAATACAGTGCACGCAAGAAATTGTTTACTGGCCAATCACATTTATTGTGGTCCGTTTTGTAAGCCCCATGAACTGTACGAAGTGAGCAAGTTCCAACATCAATCAATTTCTTCTAATTTTCGTTGTCTGCTGATTTTTCTATCATTTGGCTGAAATCTCTTAAGAACTTGAGGTTCACATTAGGTCCATCTATGGCTATTTGTAAAACATTTTTCAGAGGCAATCCTAAATCATTCATACCTGACACGAAGGCATCAAGCAGATCAGCTGCAGTGGCATGACCTAGAAAAACAGAGCTAAGGTAGCGGGTTGAAACAATGTTCACAGTAGGGTCCCAATAACGAACAATTATGTCCATTTGTCCTTTCTGTGTGATACGATTCAGACTCTCATCTAGTGAAACCGCAAAAAATATACACTTCTGTAGAGAACTGGAGAGTTTCTCTTGGAAAAATGGACCAAGGCCAAAAACTGTCACATATCCAATTTTATCCTTCTGCATTTTAAATTTTTGTGCAATAACACTGTCGGGGAACATTACAGGAAACAAATCGCTAGAAATGCATGAACCTCTGTCAGATGTGTGTGTCGTTACTTTATTAAGAGTCCACAAAATTTCTGCTTTCCGCACACTATCATCAATACAATATTTATTTAAAGTACCTGGAAAATCTGGAGAATTGTTTGAATTTAAAGCATTTGCACTTTCAGCAAATGTTTTATCAGCAGAAGTAACATGTCGTGAACTACTTGAAGTAGAAGGTGTAGAATCTTGCTCCTGCACCAAACGTGAGAGCTTATCAACTTTCAGGAAATTTAGCGTCAATTGATTTCTTTTCAATATGCCAGAAGATAGCTCTGCATGCTTTTTTCCTGCTCCATGGACCTTCACAGACCCCAACCCGCTATGACCTACATCAAACTTAGATTTGCAGAATGTGCAAAATGCCTTGTACTTGTCATCTTTGACAGGACGCAACCACTTGAAAAACCTAGCATTTTCGTCAGAGAGTCAGTATTCTTTGAAAGAACACTTCCCAGGCATTTTGCTTCTTTCAAATGTCTTCCATTAAGTTAACCCTGAAAATAAAATTACTGGCATGTAGTTGCAGTAAAATAATATTAATAATACATGCATAACAAATTTAGACCACTTTAAATTTATTTAAATGAAATTAATTAGAGTCACTTTTCTGCTTGCTTAGATATATGACAAAAGAGTTTGAATGAATTTGTTAGTTAAATAAAAATAAGCTGTCAAGTGTCTTAATACAAAATGAAATGAGACACAGCCAAGTAGGCTAAAATTTTAGACTGATAATTTTAATTTTCCTTTCGTTTTTCATTATTAATTTCAGTTAAATTCTAGACTACGCTCTTGGCAATTCATTCTAAACATGAGCTATGTTAATTCTCCGTCAACATTTTGTAAACAACAGAAAAAAGGTAAATCTGGAACCAAGTTAAACCTTAATTGCCAATTAAGTAATGGTATTGTTTTCGATAAAAATATAACACTACTAATTAATTCGGCCTAATATGTTGTAGGCAAACGAAAATGCTAGAGTTGCACCAAAAGTAATTCAAAATGTTTAATTCTTTTAACGGTAAATTATAATATCGACCGTCTTGTGCTAGGCAAAACCGAATTAGGCCTAATATTTAAGTAGGTCTACTTTTCTAAGCCAATTAATTTTTATATACGTGAATGTGAAATACAAACAGACCTAAAGGCCGTGCTAAAATCTCTGTAAGAAATAACCGTAAAAATTGAACAAAAACTTTTGAGAGATGCATGCTACAACACACCGTACCGCTACTTAGCCGCTGTTAAGACCGTAACAGGGACAGAAACCTCTCAATTTCTTATGGTGCGGTTACGGTTATTTCTATACGGCTACTTTACGGTCCATGTAGCATGGGCTTCACACAAAAATAAATTTAAGAGTAAACCTCGCTTATTTGCTTACCTGACAATCCAAAAATAAACTATGAATGTTTCTCCCGTACACACTAGTATCCATGATACTTAACACGCAATCCACAACTATTTTAAAATTCACAGCACTGTTTTAAAAACACGCGATACTCAGATTTGTTTTAGGACGTAGCAGCAAAAACAAAAGTGCTCACATGTAGAGGAACGATAAACGAATTGTTAAAAAAAAAGGCTCAGACTTCTGCAGCAAAGCTTAAAACTTGATGAATCACGAAACAACCGACATTAATTGGCACGAGTGCACGACTGACGCCATTACATCAAACAAAAGCCATGCAGCCTAGGCGCGGCGCGCCCTAGTGTGCTATTGTGCCATCATGTTTCCGTCAATAGCTGATAGAGCGTAGCACGTCAGTTTGTTTATTTTTACCAACAAGAGAAATTATGAACACTCGCGTGTCTGACAAATGACAGAATCAAATGCCTGGGAATATTTTCGTGACTTAACCAACTTATACTTGAAACTAGTGACTTTTTCGGGACATTCGTGACCTTTTCAGGCATTCGTGACTTTTCTGGGACTTTCGTGACTTAGTAGACACCCTGATCAACAGTTGTGTGAACAGTTCAGTACCAATACGGAGGTTGATGAGTCCTGGCCTGTCAACCATTGGATCTGCTGAACTGAAGAATGAAACATCCTTACGCACTTGTTGTGAGAGTTGTACAGTTTGCAATTATTATGTGATCTTGGGCAAAATGTAGATTGTTGTCACATGGCGTAATTACAATTGAGGTATTGGACTTAGTGACATTAACTGTGGTGTTTGGCAGACAGTGAACCAACAAACCAGCCCTTTTACTTTGAAGTCCCAGCCTTTGGAGACAGTTTTCCATGATACAACTGGCCTGACTTGTGGTATTCAACAAGGCACATGTACCAACACAAGTTCCAGCTGAATTCAAAATGTTCACCTATTCTGTAGACAATAAAACAGTCGACCTTGAACTTGCGACAGGTGTCACAGTAGTAAAACCTAAGTTTTACTCAATGTCCTGTGACAGTGTACTGGACTTGGAGGACGCATCAAGTTTCTGAGAATGAACAGCCATTTTGAAATGTAACAACAAATGATGTCTCTCACCACAGTGATGACACAGCGACTTGCAAGGACACAGTTTGGCAACATGCGAGTCTGATAGACAGTTAGTCACAATTTATGTGCGGTTTGGTAGAGAGATCGCCAGAAAATCACGTACTTTAATGTAGTGCATGAGGACCCCTACAGATGTTACACAAAGACTAAGAGGTTACCAAGCATTTTGAGGTTTGCTCACGTGAAGCAGCTACTTAGATGTAGTTTTCAACTAATGATTGGACAGGGAACCATTGAAACCATTGGATTTTGTTGAGCCTACTGACTCAGTGGCTGTACAGTGTTTCCCAAGAAACACAACAAACTCATCAAGTGTGGGGAGTTCGTCAGACAATTAAGTTAAAAATGTCATAATTTGGAAGAATCACATAAATATTAAATACTTTTTGTAGGAATCTTCCCTATTTTATTTTTACTTAAAATTCAAATTCAGATTTATTCATTATAGAACCTAACAGTTCACTTTTTAGAATGTGTTTGTTGTAAAAATAAATTTTGCTTGCCCCCGACACTGGTGTCAAAGCTTGCAAGTCGTACTATTTTTTCTTGTTGCGTGGACAGTAGCAAGGTCATACTAATTTGTCATTCTGTGTGTTAAGAGTGAATTACTGTGTGGCATTTTGGACTTCATATGAATGTTTGGGTTATATTGGTTTTTGACGATACTGTGTTTTAGTTAGAGATCATGTGTAATAAATGCACAAAGAAAACTGATGACCATGATAGTGGCTCAAGTATAAATAACATTGTAGTCTTTTTATAATACTAAAAGTATACGTACTCATATTTATTATCAATGCATCTTTTTGATACTAGCCGACAACTGAACATGCAACAGTCATATGACCTTGATTTATGTATTCTGTCAAATGAAGAGTCTTGTGAATTGTAGTTAGCGAAACTCTTATATCTCCTTGATTTTATGAAGAGGTACAGAACCAAAACTAACAGCCATAAATATTAGACTTGATTCTTCTATTTCAGTGCCATGCTCAATCAAAAAATTTAATGATAAAGATAGTGAGGCAGTCCCCAGTTTTCACAATGATTTTTATAATGTTTTAAAATTTTGTTAAAGATAGGGTTTAACTTTGTATTGTTGTGTGTGCTATTGTTTATGAGCAAATGCCATTTTGTGTACAAAATTCATAATATGTACAGTGTGTGATTTAATATTGTGTGTTGGTGTGTAGTAGTGAATACATTATATTGTGTGTGTTTGCAATGGGTGTACTTGATATTTTAGGACATGGGAAATGTAGATGATGCACACTCAGACTCAGATATATGTAGTGAATGTTAGAAAAGTAAGGTGGCAGCTCATGTAATAGCATGTGTTTGATGTATTATGATAAAGAAGAACAGTACAGCAAGTTGTATGTAAGTCTTCCTGTTGTGTGTTACGTTATGTAGAATGTTGTTCTCTATTTTCCAATGTTGTATGCTGTATTTTATTGAAAATATTTCTGTATTCTAGTCACAATAAGTATATAAACAATATAAGTTCAAAAATACAGGACTTACAGTTAAATAAGTGTAATAAATTCATTCAAAGAAGGAAATATTGTTTTTTTTTTTTTTTCCCCCTTCGTAAATAAATACACTCTGTAGTAGCGAATATTAGATGAAGTTTTATTGTGTGAACTGACTGTAGAAACTGTACACAACTTCCTTGATAAGACATGTAACACCCACATATCAAATACATGTACAGTATATCTACAAAAATTACACAGATCAAAATTCATGCAAGGAAGTAGTCCTTTTATTAAAAAATAAAATTTATGGCAAATTATTAACTGGCAGAAATTGGTTGGGTGCTATTCTGTACATTATAGAAAAAAATAGGCAAAATAGTGATATACATCTCTCGACCGGATACAAAACACATTTATGTATTTCATAAAACTTAAATATTGATTTCACTCCACATAATGTTAGTACAGATGTTTGCTCGGCAAATTTCAATAGCTCAGACATAAAATATGAGTCTTTGATAGTTTTTAGGTCTCTAGTTAGGGGGGCCATGGTTTTTCGAGGGGTCAGACCTCTCGCCTACCACCAAGGCAATCCGGCTTTGATTCCCTGTGGAGTCAGTCCCTAGATTTTCGCGTGTGGGAATTGTGCCGGATTGTGCCATTGGTCACCAGGTTTTCTCTGGGATCTCCCGCTTCCCCCGCACCTTCATTCTGGCGCCGCTCCATACTCACCTCACGTCATCCCCCACCAGCGCTGAAGACCTCGATGTTAAGTGCTGACAAAATATCTAACTCATTCTAGTTAGGTTAAGGATTTTTTACTTTGTCTTGCAAATATACTACATCTGCTACGTTGAAATCAGAATTATTAGTGAACCAAATATGACGCATTAATTTCAGTTAGGTTGTCAAAAGTTCAGAAAATCTTGTGCAGTTTATTATTTCATCTTTAAGGAAAAAGGGCGAAAGGTCTTTAAGTGACGTCGTACGTGCATCGACATACATGTAATTATTAAAATACATAAAATTGTTGGCCTCTTCTCAACTGGCACACACTGTAATATTAATTTATAAACTAACCCAAATCCTAAGGGTTCTTATCGTTACGTCGGCGGAAGTAAATCAGGCATCACATCAGGAGGCCTACCGCATATATCTCCTCACGATGGAAGTTTTTCAAAGAAAAAAGAATAATGCCACTGATAGCGTCGGTCAAGACAGTCGCCTCAGAGAAGTAGGAATGTTCTCTTACTTAGAGAAAGAATGACTAAACATACTGATAAGCATTCCTTAAAGTGCATAAACCTCCATATATCTCAGTAAGCAGAAAAATAAATTGTTAATTATATAAGGCATAGTATAACAAAATCAAAATTAGCTGGTTCATACATAAATAGGACTTTAAATAGGCTTTAACGTGAATTTAGAAATATTCATTCCAAAACATAAACATCAGTAAAATATATTAATTAAGTTAATTTTAAAAATATAATTTATACTGATAATTACTTCAAAATAAAATAGACAATTGTAATTCCATTACAACTCATTAATTAAGTTTACCTATGGATTTAGCCTGTATCACAGAATGTTTGCAATGTATGCAATCCCATATTTTTTTTTACCATGAGTTGATTATTCTAGTAGTAAAGTTGTTCGCAATTTTTTAAACATCCATGCCACCTTCTAGCTTGGGTAGATACATGGAAAAACTTTAATGGAGCATGGGAGGAATGGGATATTTCCAAGTAACAATTGGTATTTTCTGACTGTAGTGTAGAAACTACAGTAAAACTTCTTTATAACAACCCTTTCCTCAAGAATCATGGGGGTTTTAAATAGGGGTTTCACTGTACAATTAAACCCCTTTATAAAGTCCACCTCTATATAAATACCCTATTCTAGGGAACTGTGAGAGGTCTTTATAGAGAGGTTTTACTGTACACAGGTACTGCCAGAAATTGAAAATATTTCTGAATACATTTTGAATAGAAACTTGAGTGTTTTGTTGAAATGAGATAAAGTTTCATGATTTACAAAATTCTTGGAGTGTTGTAGATTTTTATTGAATAGTAGCAGTGTTGTCATCCAGTTGCGTTAGTATAGTATACTATAAAGGTAGAGAGAAAAGCATTATAAAGAAAACTACTAGAAAGTTGTAAAGCAATATTTCTTTTATACCTAGTCAGACAAAGGTAAGAAACATGGAGGCAAAGTAAATGTAGGTTTCATGAGAAGCAAAGTAGTTGAATAAGGTCTTAAAATATCAGTTTTCAACTGGAACATAAAATAAATGAATGAAAATATGCTGAAGTTTATACATATTTGTAAGAGGATCGCATATTTAGAGTTTCATTAGAAAAATAATGAATACACAAAAATATAGGTGGAAACATCTTGAATATAATAAATAAATATATCAATAATAAAATAAATAATTATAAGTGGTGAATCAGTGGTGACAGAAAGGTTCAATCAACAGAGTGCAGGGATACAGGTGGGGGACCACGCCGTTGCACCTGAACACAGCGTCGGCCTGCAACAGCCCACACGTTCCACTGAGGCCCCAGAAAAAAGTCACTGACAGCAGGTAGTAGCTCTCGAGACTGGAGCAGTACGGCATGGTTCTCTGCAGCAGGAGCACCCTGTCTTGTGTCCCACCTTACCACAGCATGGTCCCGGGGCAGGAAGTAGAGCAGTCCCCCACGATAGTCTGCGATCAAGCCTGTCGAGGGTCCCAGCTTACGTCCCACATGGTGCATTGTTAGCACCATCTGGACACACACAAACACAACTGACGTATTTCTGCAGTTATTTCTAGCATTAAAAATCTATTGCATGAACATTTTGCTGTTTGTTACCATGATCATGTGATTCAAAATTCTTTAACTTGACTGTTCATATTAATCTGGTAAATAAGTGTGATTTTATATGTTTACTTATTCATCAACAGTAGTTGCGAAACACAAAGGAATTTTGTTAATATTGTTTGCACCTACCAGTTGTACTACTACCACCTATTAGGGTCAAGGTCTCCTATTTATGCTGTTTTTGTGAATGTTATATATTTTAAATTATAAAATGGAGCGGACATCGTAAAACTGTCATACAAGTGTGTTAAAAATCATTTATTATATAGTTATTGCCAAACAACACTTGAAAATTGTCATATAAAAATAATTTTCCCACATGTTTATTTCTGTAGCAATACCATATTTTCCTCATATAAATGCAGAAAAGTTTATTTTCTGAAAATGTTACAGTGGAAAACGACAAGTGTCTCACCTAATATGATTAACATTTACTGTATTATATTTTTTTTATTCTTGCCACAGCTGTGGTATAGGGAGTACCTTAAACACTCGTATTGTTTACTAACAGCAGTTGAAACGAATCAATGGTACAGTATTTTCACTTCTCAGATAATGTTACCAACTGTTGTTCTAGTTTACCCTTTTATACTTTAATGACTACACACTATTAATATTGGGGTTGAGCAGCATCTTGTGGCGCTTCTTAGATAACGTTTCAGCAGTCCTTGCAGCTGCCATCCTCGGTTCAATGCGGGATCAGACTGCCGCTGAAACGTTGTCCAAGAAGCAACACAGGACGTAGCACAACCCCAAAAGCCAAGAAAATGATGACAATGGCTGCAAAAGCCTGCAGTCTATACTACTCCATTTTATCAACATGGTGAGTGTGATCAAAACTTGAAAGTACAGTATGTTCTTTCTACTGCATATACTGTCCAGTATGTATTACATTCTGTAGAATGTGTATCAAGTTTATCTTTGTAACATTTTATAAATTCCACAATTGTGGAAGTTTTTAGACAACAAGTACTGCACTACTTGTGTGCCACATTTAGAAGAGAACCTACGTACCAGCACTGATAACTTATTGTCTTTTAGCAACATCAGAATGTGCATGACAAATACTGTTTATAATTGGATTTCCCACGTAACTAATGGATCCCTGCAAGGGTACCAACAGAGTGTAGCTAACCTGGTGGTTATCATGAGGGGCAGGGCTACTCCGTACTAGCGATATGTCTGCAGCATACAGTTGATCGGAGCCGTTGTGGCTGAGGTACAGTAAGGGCTCCCTGCGGGACAGGGCAATGTCTGAGATCCAAGCTGCTTCATCAGGTTCCTCCGCACCGACACCGTCCTGAAGTAACACCAACATGTAAGAGTTTCAATTACACACCCTTCGCACTGTTCAAAGTTCATTACAAACCACTTACTCTTTGTGATAGTATAAGCAGTATAGTGGACAGTTGTGGTGCTCGTAGGAATTTCAAGGTAGTAGAGGATGAGAGTTTATCTTATTGTCAGTATTTATTAACAAAGTCAGATTACATGATAGAAACATTCTTACAAAAGTTTGACTCGGATGTGGCATTGTTGAGTTAAAAACCAAAACAACACGACTTTGGGGCTCAGTAGTATGAAGGTGGGGGCACCATCTCCCCTAATGCTGTAATGGTCTCCATCTCCATACATCAGCTGAAATAATTTATTGGAAAGGAATCTAAAGTTGATAAATATCAGTAAAATGAATACATAAGTATATAAATACAATCGCTACTGGTGCAAGTAGAGATGGGCACTATTGAATGTTCACTATTAAGTCAATTGTATTTTCCGTGGTCAATATTCACTTTTCCGGAGTTCTGTAACATTTTGCTACTTTTCACACTCGTAATTGTTGAATTCCGAAAAATCCTGAGACTATTAAGTCAATTGTATTTCACTATTGTTCCTTCTGATTAATATGAAAAAAATATTTGACTGAATTCATTCGTTTCCTGTCTTTCGGTGTCAGCTGCCTGAGTTAGGGATAGCAGGGCACTGGGTCCTTTAACTTGAACAAAGGAACAATTCATCAATTCCTAAAAGGCCATACAGTGTCTTCCTTTCATGCCATAAATTTTACAATGGCTGTAAACAGCAGAGGGTGGGGGAAGGGTAGCCTTTGTGAGACGGTTGACACTGTCTGTCTCTGCCAAACTGGACAACTGCCTTTCCCTTCATCCTTCCCGGCCCATACACCATCACGTCAACTGTTTTCAGATGCTTTTTTCTTCTGAATGTTTCTAGTCACATCTTTCAAACTCCTGTCAGCATGTCTTCCTACATACTAAACAACTATTTTTCATTTAGTTCAGTAATGACTATACTGTATAATAACTATATTTTTAGTTAATTTTTTTATATTGTGATCTTATCATGTTTATTACAAGAAAAATGAAGGACTTAACTAACATGTTTCTCAACAATAAAAATTAAGTAACTTTGTTGTGTAAATACATTGTCAAATAATGTTCGTGTATTATTATTTATAAACTAATTTCATCTTTTAAAAAAATTTTTTTTTTCAGCTAGTTAGCATTATAATACATTTGTGTATGACGGCATGGCTACAAATTTTTCATATCCATAACTAAAATTGCTTAATTGAGTGGAAAGGGAAATCTTTTTCAAGTCTTAAATACTGCTGCGAACTTTGGTGTTCTGTATTTCAGTTACCCCTACAGTGTTAACAAGTTCCGATACAGTACACATTGAATTACAATTGATCATGGCCATCGTTTTAGCACACTATACATTTTAAAGCAGTGTTACCCGCCAGTGGGTCTGATTTGGTTCTTATTACGTGTCTTCACAGGTCACACTAAAATAGAAGGAAAAACTTAATGTTCATAAATAAAGTGTGTCAAATGAGTTTGGTGCACGCGAGAGACGGCTCGCGATGTGCGTATATCGCACGCTTTATCCCAAATTATGCGCCCTTTCTTCTACATGACTACCTCCTTTGCAATTTACTAAAGATTACTAAACAAAAATGTTGGCCGCACACACGCACAGTTCCCAGACCAACCCCCATCTCTTGGGGCTCAGTTGGTCAGGCGTAGCACTTTCTGTGCTGTCCTCGCGACACATGGTCCGGTCGCCTCCGTGGCTTCCAACCAACTGTCCTAAGCGCTTACCTATGGCCGCATCGGCCAGACGATTTTTAGCTTCTTACATAACCCTCAAATCGAAGGACGAAACTGCAAGGAGAAGTCTTTCGGTTTTCGCCGCCGTTGTATCTGTCTCTAATTTTAGTTATTCATTCATTTTAAGGTCTTGGTCATATTGACTACTCTTTAAATTTTACAAGTATGATATTTATTACAATGTCTACCCAATTCCGCTGCACTCAAATTGTCCCTTCTTTATCTCGACACTTTTCGTGCCTGCCACACTTGTTTTTACACCTTTCTCTCTCTACCTGGTCTCCAGGAGGCAAGCAAGTTATTTGTTAGGGACCAGAGCTGGTCAACGACCTTTCTACCTTCAGGTACACTGTAGTTTCCCGAGCCCTTTCTATTCCAGACCTCTGTCACACATCCCCGGATCGCCAAACAATTACCTTTACTCGGCGTAGGCAGTGTCTGAATATTCCACATGGAAAATCTTTAAAATCTATCCTTTCCTGGTTTACGACCAGTCGTAAACTTCTCGTCTATCTAAGCTGTCTAGGCTGACAGAAATATTGTTGCAGCGCATTGTTACTGGTGTCTTTCAAACTCGCCCTTCCTGTACACAATTTACTCGCTGTCCTAAGCCGTCTCCGCTGACAGAAATCCTGTCGTCGCGCTTTGTGTTCATGCCGCGCGGGTGCGCACTTCCTATACACAATAGACTTACCTGGGCCTCGCCCAGCCACAGCTATCTGGCACCCGACTGTCTCCCGCGGTAAAGTCGTCTGTCGCCTAGACGAAATCTCGTCTCTGCGCCCTTCCAGCACCATTCCTACATTTTCTCGGCACAAAGATAACTCTCATATCTTTTTCCTCTGCAGTCCTCTGCTACACTAACTTTCCCATCAGCTCGTGGCATTTCATTTGTTTTGCGAGTTCCTATAGTGCACATGTTCATCTGTAGTCTTACCTGTTCTCTGCCCCCACATGTTTCGCGCTCGTTGGTGGCAAGCGTACATTTAACCACGTAAATTTCAGCGCGCCTCTGACGTCCTACTGACGTGAACAAAACGAGCTGTTCTCTGCTGTCTGAATACGAACGCTCATCCCACGTAGAAACATGTCTCTCAAAGTCTAACTACGATATAGTACCTGTCATTTGATGATTAGTGATCGGCAATATAATATCGATACATCAGTCACAGTCATTATCTCAAAAAAATCACAGTGGATAAAGACATTGCAGGCTACAATGACATGCTCATAAAATTAAAATATATAAATTATTTGTATTTTTAAAAAAATTATTGAATTTTTCAAATTTTTATTTTCAGTTTCAGCATTTTTTTTTAATTCAAATAATTTTTATTCTTTAATTTTATGAGCATGACATTGTAGCCTGCAATGTCTTTATCCACTGTGATTTTTTGTGTTTGGTATATCAGTTGGTTTTAGTGTAGTCGTTAAAATGGAAACATGCAAAATATGACTTTAACAAGCCATTACGCGAAAACTATGAGAGATAAAAAAATTTCATAAGAGCCAAATTTAGTCACATTTGTGTCTAAAATAATAAAATAAACATCTGGTACAAATAAAAAATAAAATAGTGATGATGAAAATTGTGGTAGACAGCGCCCTTAACCTTTATGTTTTATTTTGTTGATGAGGAAATGTAAATAATGTCTGTAACGATGTAAATGTGGTTGTGTTTTCTTTTCAAGGAAAATAATAAAAATGTGTTGTTAATTGAACCACGTATTCTGTGACTATTGTTCAGTACGCATCCACCCTTCGATACCACATAGAACCCCTGAGGTAAGAGCGTAGCTCACCGCTGAGACTGGAGCATGTATGAGAGTTGATGATCTGGACACATATAACGTAGGGGAGGCCAGTACCACCACAACGCATGAACCTCTGTTCACTGGACAATTTATATTTAATGATGGCAGTCATGTAGGAATTAAAGGGAGTCTGGTCACCTCATTTCACACCTAAGTATTAGAATATTACCTGGGATACATTGAGGCTAGCAAGCCAGCATCGTCTCTCATGTAGGCTGCAGATGGCTAAGGTACTGCCTCCAGGATCTGCCACGTAGGCTCGGGGTCCCCACGGACCAACAGAGTCCACCACCATAGCTTGCAGCTGAGGAGATTTCATCTGTGGGAACTCCCAGCGTGCCAGCTGCGAACAAGGCACATCACCACTGTAGCTTCTCTGACTTCCAGAGATATGACTAATGCTGAAATATCTGCATGTGAAAATGGACATACCTAGCCTTGTGAATCTTAACCTGCAGTTGTTCTCCATGTTTAGATAAATTATTAAATAACCTTTTAAATGTTTCTAAACAAAAGTATTATACTACAATTTTGTTTTTTCAGTAATAGAAAATGAACTGATGGTTGTCATGTTAACAAGATTAAATGACTTTTGTTGCAGACTGTAAACTGAAGTATTAAAAGATAATTAACAGTAATGGAGTACTATAATAGAAAATATGTTATATGAGCCAAGCGATAGCGAATGGCAAGCTGTAATCATTGCAAACACTTAAGAAATTGGAAGTACTGTAGTTTCAAGTGAAATTACAGTACTTAGGCCTACTATTATCAGAAACTTAAGTGCTGTTTAGCATTTTGTGTGAAATGTAGTATTGTAGTCGACTGTTTGACAGTAGTACAGTATATTCTTAATTTATTACGAACACAAACACATTGTTAAATTATTTGCCTTTTGGCATTATCTGAGATAGAACTGATAAACTACGTACCATAGCATATGGCTTTTAATATTAAACAATTTATTTGTTTTACTAAATAAATTACATGACTGTGCACCCTACAAACCCAAAAAATGTGTACTACAATTTACTTTGTCACTAAACAAAAAACAGCAACATGAAATATGTAACTAATTTACTTGGAGTGATACTTAAAAAGGGTGCATGGAAGAATTTTTAAAAGGCTTACAAGAATTTTCAGACACAGGTTTGTTTTGAAAAAACAAATTTGGTAATTATAAATGATTCAGTAAACAGTATGCTTTATGTAGTAGACTTAAGCATAATACATGTACATATTGTAGCTATCATAAATTTGTACTTCCGGTAGAAAAGTGTTGCTTCAAAACAGTATGATACGTGCAAACAGTCTTTTTGGTTTTATTTTTTATGCTCGGCAGGGAATACAGTAGTTTAATTGATGTATTTGTGTCTGAGTTGCTGTCTTCTCAAAATTCTCCTTATCCCCTTCAGGATAATTCAGTAACTTCACTACTGAATGTTCAGTGTGACGAAGTGGCATGTGACTAGTAAATGCTCCACAGTGGGAAAAGCCACCTGACGAAGGGTTAAACTCCAAGCCAAAACACACTCCTACTTAATACTTAATCTGAGCATCACTGGGGACAGGGGTGAGCAACCACTTAGTCAATAAAAGATGGGGTGGAAGAAATAGCACTACAACTAGACTGTACAAAAGGCCAGCAAGTGAAACAGACCTGGAGCCAAACCCCTCCAGTGGGTTATGCCCACGGTAAAAGTAGCTCAAGGCTAGTGGTGGAAAATTTATCTGTAAATATTTAAGATCCTGGACGTGGCGACTGGCAGGGGGCGAGGAGTCCCGGGTCAAGCAAACAAAGAAAAAGATTCTGATAAAATTACATTAACTTTTGAAAACTATGATTTGAAAACTACGATGGTGCAAAGCAAACTGATTAAGGACCCAGGGTGGACTGAACACGTCAAACTCCTCCAAGCGCCTCACACTGACTGACTCCAATGGCAGCACCAACAGGAAGCTAAGTCTGTGAGAGCGGGGGGTAGTTCTACACGGCAAAAAGTAGTCCATACATATCAACACTGTTATAAAAAGTTGCAAATGTTACACAAGGTAAATCATTACTGGAAAAATAATGAAAACATTAATTACATATTTTTAAAGCATTATTTCTTTTTTTAAAACATGCACTGAGTGTAGGCTGCACTAAATAAGCACAATGCAATGGACGGACTAAGAGGAGGGTTTGCTAAGCACACGTCAAATATTTGACAGAATGTTAACAATGTACTTGTTACCTCTTGGTTCCTCTTCCTGCGAACATCAAAGACGACTATCTTGGGGGTACATGTTAAGCCCTCATCCATCACCCAGAGCCTGCCCCTGTAGTCCACACCCAGGCCTCTTACTGACTGGAGACTGGAGCAGTTGCCTGCTACCTGCAACAGCCAGACACTGCTGCAATTACTTTGAGGCGTTAACCAATCTCACAAGTGACAGTGTAAAAATACAGTCTTGGTGTTCAGCCAGGTCTGGAGCAGATCCATGAAACTCACGTACCTGTATGAGAAACACACGAAAGCTTTTTTTATTTTTTGCCTGAAAGAGTGACTACACAAAATTCCTCCTTGCTTGATATCTCTGTCCTTAAGAAGCAAAAGTCGTGAAATGTCCACATTATTTAGGCCCAATGTTTTGATTTGTGCGTTAATGTGTGGATAAACGATTCAGGCAATACCTTCCCCACTTAGAGCATATCAACATCAATATTTTGAAAAATAATAAATCATAGTGCCATGACAAAAGGAGGTGTAAGGGGATCGCCACCCCTTTAAGTAAACTAGATGGGGCAAATATGTCTCTCGCGCCCCTCCATTTCCCACATTTTCTATCATTTACATTTCTGAATTACACTGGAACGTATTTTTGTTGGGGAAAGATGTAGACGATCACACCGAAGTGTTAAATGACATTGCAAAAGAGTAGCAGTAGATGTTGCAAAAAAAGTAGTAGTAGATGTTGCAAAAGATTAGCAGTAGATTTTTAAAATTGTAAATCATTCTTCGCCGCCCCCTCACAACTAATTGGAAAGTTGGCATGTCCTTGAATCATACTAACGCAAGCGTCACGGTAAGTGCAGTGGCTAGAACACACGCCTCCCATCAAGGCAACCCGGGTTCAATTCCTGTTGGGGTCGGTCCCCGGGTTTTCGCTTGTGGGAATCATGTCGGATGATGTCGATTGCCCGCGCTTCTCCGCGGTAGGGCCTTATTCTATGTCATCACTCGAGGTAAACAGATGCGTATATGCAACCACTAAGTCTGCTCTCGGGCACCCTCCTCATGCAATATTATTATACTAACACGAATGCCGCATTTAAATGAACTATAGAAGCGATATATTAATCTATATGTGATATCTCAGCAAGTAGCTAAGCCTGTGGAAGGTGGGAGGACGTACCTGCGCAGAGAAGTCAGGGAAGGCAGTGGGGGTGGAGGCAGTCTCCTCGGCGAGGGCGGCGCCCCACGGCACCTCGACTAAGGTACAGGAGGTCGCCCCGGCCGTCCTGGGGTAGCTGACAAAGGTACGTCCCCTCCAGATGGCCACCCGCCCTGCCACTCCCCCGGGCGATGTCTCTAGCACAGCGGGCACCACACATGCCACCAGCATGCACGCCACTAGTATAAACTGCTGAACACACATCAACCACAGCACTAGAGTCACTGTAAACACGTCTCCTGCCATGGTCATTGTATTGTAATTGTATACTTCCGCCGCTTGTCCGTACAAACATAGGAGGCCTAGTGTAAGTAATGAGCATAGTGTACGCTGGGGCGTCATTTCTGGTTGTTCTTGGGAGGGGGGGGGATATTTTTTTACGACAATGACCTTCTTGAATATATTTTTTAAGTAAGCATGTATAAATTACAAACATTAATAATTAAACTTCGGTTTTGTGTGCTTACGTTTGTATTATTTAAATAACAAAATACACAAAAAAAATTTAACACATTTCCTTCCAAAACCAGGAGGGTATTTCCCCCCCCCCTGCCCCTCCACTAAATGGCGCCCCTGAGTGTACGTATAACACTTCCAACAACAATTGTCTGATGTACGGGTGAGTATACTTGTCAGGGGGTGGGTGAGAGGATATGTGAGAGAGTGAGGGAGCAGAAGGGACGTTGGTTGCGTAACTGGATGGGTCGTTGAGTTTCAGAAGAGTTGGTGGGTGAGTAGGAGAGTAAGTATAACACATTCAAACATATAACATACACAACTAGGAGTCTAAAACGTTTAACTTGTAGTTTATACTTATGTAAATAAATGCTTGCTTTACGAATTTATTTAAATTTTCGCTAGTGGACAATAATGTGTAGTTAATCACATAAATTGCGGTCTTTTGTTACATCACAAAAATAATCACTGGTAGTTATAACTATGAAAAAGTAAACTTTTTGTGTATTCAAATTTTTGGCCTGAAAACTCCTGAAATAGCATTATTTTGCACCTACAAATTCAAATTTTTCCGGGGGAGGACCCCCGGACCCCGCGCGTTTGGTTCGTGGGATTGGTATATATATACTTCTTAAGACATAATCCCCGCCCCCCTAAGAAAAAGGCTTAAATCCGCCACTGGACGTCACCAAGATGTCTTCACCAGTCTCTCTCCACAAGCATAGCAGCTTCTTCTAGCACAACCAATAGCGAACTCTCCCAAAAATATGCCGATTTGGGGCTTTTGTACTCCTGCATAACTCCAGGGGGTCCCCGAATTACATGGGTCTAAAAATAGACATTTCGTCATGTTTCGGGCATGACTTAAGTCACGTAGGCCGCCCTCGTATGGTTAAGACGCAGTTGGGACAGATATCTATGACGTAGCTTCGGCGTGACATCCATCACATAACCGCCCGGCCTGTGGCACAGCGGCCAGTCCACAAAGTGTTACGAAACAGCCGCCGACCACCGGCCTCCAGGCACATGGCACGCAACAATATTGTGGGTTCATTTATATTGTTGCTGTTACAATATTATTAATTGGGGGGGGGGGGGTCGCTCAGATGGTAGCTACACTGTGGGTTTATTTAGATATTATTTAGGGTTAAGAGACTCAAACATTTATGGTTAAACTACATTCACTCTACTACAACGGCAAATATTCTTAATGCAAAGACGGTTACAAAGTATTATTATAATTTAGGAGGGGAGCGCAATGTTACTGATTGTTAGTGTACTATGTTAAGTCGAGGGTTACTGCCACATAACTAGATCTGACGACCTTACCGAAAGTAGGATTGATGAAGGAGACGGCATCGGCGGACGAGCACGCACTCGCCGGGACTCGACCCACAAGCCCCGGAGGAGATATGGACTGCTGTAGATGAGATGAGTGCTGGTGGACGACAGACCCGGTCTACTTGGTATCAAGACGTTATATTGACGTGTTTGCCCTCATTATTGCGCCACTACGAGGGGGGAGAGGTGAGTTGTTGTCTTCCAACGCTGGCCTAATTGCAGCTCGAACCTCTCACTGTCCGCTTGCCAGGCAATGTCAAAACAGCGTGAACGTATTTGCGCGTCCGAGGTCTAGACATTTATTTAGCATTGATCTGTGCACCGTGTCTAAATGGACTGTTCCTACGGTATTGTGATATAAGAAACAAATGTACTTATATAGTACGTATATTGCACACATAATTACATGCATGATGGTTATGGGGAAAGACAATAGTAACCAACAATTTTTAAATATTTGTGGTTTATGAAGGAACACAATTGTTATCTCATACTCAACAAATTCGATTTAAGTTAAGGGCATTCGGAGTGTAAAATTTTTATTTTATTTTCTAATAGAGCATACTGAAATGAATTTATTAGGATGATATAATAATATTTTTAAGTTAATAACTAAAATAATGCAGCATTAGTTTCGCAATTTTATTGCCTTGGAAGGCGATTTTAAGAGTTTGAGACATGTACAGACTTGGATAAATGACTATAGATGACTATAATAATATATTGTATCTCATTATTTATTATTTTCATTCGATACCGTACATTATGTTCGATGGCTCCTTCTTATTGTGGAAAGAAACAAACTTCGAAACCAAGGGAAAGAAACAAAGCAGCGAGGGCGCAAAACAACTGTCGCAAAAAGAAGAAAGAAAAAATTAATAACTATTGTAGTTCACTGTATATACGTTTCGAAAAAAAAAGGTTTCAATTTCTTTCTTCTTTTAAAAATTATTTTACAAAGAACTAAATATATTATACAAACTTACAATCGCCACACTTCTACTGCATTTTTTTGCTGTATGCTGGTCTATGCAACAAAAATTTCTTTGACAGTCTTGAATATTTTAATATATTAATATAGTTTGCAGAATAATAATTAATTTATGTAGCTCATGATTCCAGTAACAAAGTACAATACTTATGAGTAAAATAAAATAATTTTATGGCACATATTTACTTAATATTTTTATTTGTTAAAAAACATTTGAAATATTTCTTGAAGTTTTTGTTCGTGTTTCTCAATTAAGGATTTTATGGAAGAAGGGTACAAACACAAAAATGATGTTATGAGATTTTGGGGTTCAAATGCATTTTGTTAATGGTAGAATTTCAGCAATACAAATGAAGTTGGTTACATAATTCCAATAAGCTGAACTTAAACATATTGTTATGCTGTTCTTAACTGTATCCCCTCAATGAAATAACAAACCAAACTATCTCTAAATCGATCAATATTGTTGTGCACAAATGTTTCACTACAAAGAAAACACTCTGCTGGCCTTTATTGTTGGGATACCTGAACAAAATTGTGAGGGAACGTACTTCACAATACGGCGGTTATATTTAAATAATTTTCCAAAAAAGGGCACATCGTTTTATGTGCTTGTCTTTCGGAAACCTTCTCAATTTTGAATAATATGGCACAGATGTCCCATCTTCTAATACTATTTTTCTCCAATTTTCTATGTAGCCATGGTGAATTTCTTTCTTTCTTAAAATAATATAATTTATTTCATCATCGAAAAATTTCGTATTGACAAATATAAAAATGTAAAATGTGTAGTTATAGGTTCGCTGTATATATAAAATATGTAACACACAACGTATTCAATCATTGACTATTTATTTGTAGCAGAAATATTTACGATTATAATATTTGTCACTGTACGGTTTACATAATACAATAATTATTGTATTATCAGAGGTATGTACATGGCATGGCACATATTATTCTGTGACACTGTGCGGCGATTATACTGTGATATTTTTTAAATATTAAGTAAGTTAATACAATTATTGTATTTTTAGAAGATTCAGTGCTGGCAATTTTTTTTTTTTTGTGAGCTGTACCGTATAGTGTTAACTGAGATAGTTCTTTTTAAATTATGTAGTGATTAAGTCACTTGGTATCACATCGCTACAGCAGAATTCGCCATTTTATTTGCCAATAAACAAAACAGTACAGTAGTTCTAAATATTAAGCCACACTTAGAAACATGTACAGGCATGGGCACAATAAATGGGCCAACTCGTGAAGGTGGAAATTTGTTTAAGTCCCACTTCGGGTATGTTCGGCAGGCAGGCCTTCGGCAGGCGACTGATGAGCATATGGCGTCACGCAGCGATAAGCAAAGGCTGTGGGGAAAAAGGACACAAATTGCAATAAGATATTGCGATTGACATATTCTTACCCGCCTTTGGTAGAGAATAACCGTGGATGATATTTCATGGTCATAAGTAATTGTACATTTCATGAGGAGTAAAAATATTGACTTTGTGCCACAAACACATCAGATTTCAATGTAATATTAGTCGATGTTACTATCTTGTTTAATTTGTATTAATTCTACAAATGTTTACTTTCACATTCTAATAAAGTGTTAACTGTCTTCATCTTTATTTTGCAACTAGTGGGTGTATAAAGCAACTACAGGTTTGTAAGGCAGCAAAAATACTCGGCAGCAACGATACTGAAATGTTTTGAAGGCAGTGGCGTATGAACGTTTCGGAATTGGAGGAGAGGTACATCTTGTAACACTGAACCCCTCTAGTAGTGCGGAGGGGGGGGGGTTGTCCGAGGATCCTCCCCTGGAAAATTTTAGATATCAGCGTGTAAAATGGTGCACTTTTAAGCATTTTTAGTATTTATATATGCTATATATTAAACTTGTTTAAATGTAGCGAAGTTTTACATAGGGACAGTTAACAATTCAGGAGCCTAGCCCAAAAATGTACATAAAAACAAGAACACTACACACTGTAATTTAAGCAATCAGTCTATAAATTATACGTAACTAAAACATTATACATTGGCAACATACTTGGATACAAATTGCTATAACAACATCAGTGCTGTTTGCAATGCAAGTTTCGTGTAATAATCAAGAATCTATGTAATAGGCTACTAAGACATCAAAATATAAGTATGGTAAATAGTATTTCTTACCAGAAATTCCATTAAAAGTGAATTTTAATTGTTTTTGCATCTTCATGCTTACTATCTCCATCACGAAAATACTATTATATTAATGATAAAACAACGTGTTTTCAATCTTCAAGGAAACAATGTAATAAGGTTAGTTTCAAGGTAATATACATAAACATTTCAAATTGCTATGAACGTTATTTAGCACGTATTATTCAGTACTACGGGCTTACATGTGTTACGTGGGCTATTTGCTGTAATGTGATAATCTTAAAATGTTGCTTCCCGGCAAGTTGTTTAAAGTACAAATATTTTCTTTAATTTTATAGTAAAAGCAACTCTTCTACCTCGCATGTCACTTCACGTGCCATCGCAACATGTAAGCTCAGATACTAGGACTTCTGGCGCAGATGGTATACAGTCAACACTGAATTAAACAATAAAATTAATGGCATGCCCCTTCTTAAATGGCGTATAAATGTAAAGCAAGTCATCCATCTTTCGTCTGTGGGTCCGTTAATCGCGTGATCTACAGCCAATCAGCAGCCTCCTAAAATGTTATCAGTCCATCAAAACAGAAGCAAACTTTTATGACGACCAAGAAAGCACAGCCTTATTAATAAAGTCACCTTTGAACACACTTAGAATGCTGTGAACTTTTTAAAAAATTGTTTTAATTTAAATGGTACCGGTATTTTCTTTGCAATTGGATTGGTTTAAAACAACTTTCAGTATTTTTTAATCAGCCACTTATTGGAACGTAATTTTCTTTTTGTGAAGAGAATTATTTTAACACCTAGGTCTTTAGCGCTGGTGAGGGATGACGTGATGTGAATATGGAGCGGCACCGGAATGTAGGGCGGGGAAAACGGAAGATCATCGAGAAAATCCATCGATCAGCGGCATCATACGCCACGATTTTCACATGCGAAAGTCCGAGAACTGACCCCGCTGGGAATCGAACCCGGATCACCTTGGTGGGGAGGCGAATACTGTAGTCACTTCGCCCACCGCGGCCTCCTATACAGGATGTCGGAAAATAAGGAGCAGAAAATGAAACCACACGTTGGTGTGGATCTGGGGAGCAATTTGAGTTAAGATACCTGTGGGTGCAAACCAACCATTAAGCCCCTGTAAGCATTTCTAGTTACGAGGACACTTGGCAACGTCGCGCAATGAGAAGTATCGTGTGTAATTGTGCAATTAGGCAATGTAGTACTCTTCGCTGATCCCTCGTCCCTTTTTCAGAGGGGTGCTGGGCTAGGGTAGGTTGTAAAAGTTTATGTTTGCTATTACACACTAACGTTGTGTTGTAATAACGGTTTACAAAAAGCTACAAAGGGACAAACAAATCAATAAACATCTGTCACGTTTTCTTGTCAACTAGGCCTACATCAAATGTTCAAAGTGCCCACCTTGCACATCGTTGCAAAGCCATGCGACATCTTGTAACAAAGTCATAACAAGACCTGCGAACTATTTGGGGATGGTCCCTTATTTCGCCGGCAGCAGCTACAGTTCTTGTAACAAGATCTTCGGGAGAAGTAACCTCTGCGCCGTCTTTTATCCAACCCCAGTAAAAGAAATCGGGCTTAGTGAAATCAGGCGACCTTGCCCACTGGGCTACGAGACTCACAGGCTAGCTGCCCAGCTCGAAACACACAAGGGTGTAGACGCAGCACACGATGCTGCCCATTGCGCGACGTTGCTAAGTGTCCTCGTAATAAGACATGCTCACAGGGGCTTAACGGTTTTGTTTGCTTCCACAGGTATCTTAACTCAAATTGTTCCCCAGACCCACACCCATGCGTGGTTTCATTTTTTGCTCCTTATTTTCCGACAGCCTGTATATGATGCAGTCAGCAAAATAATACTGAGTTAAATATTTTTATTTGAATTGCGATTTTATTTGTTTGAACAAGTTTCATGCTCGCAAAATATTTTCTAGCTATTAATTTACATATGCTTCGATGGTATAGTTTTCCTATGTTACACAAACGGTATATATATTATGTTTTATTTAAATTTTAAGATTACATTTTAAGCTCATATCCATTCTTCTGATCAATTAGTAACTTATTTGGTAGCCTTGACAAACAAACGAACGACACGTTACTAAACCTCATAAATTGCATACCTACATTACATAAAATGTGATGCTGACTACAAGAATGTTTTGAAACTCCGTAACCATTTTCACATACATCCATAATTTTTTTTTTTTGACACAATGGCGAGTCATACATGAAATAATATTTTATGTTTTCTTGTTATTTTTATGTAATTTACTTTTATACTACATATATAATCTCTCTATATAAAATTAAGAGCCCCATTCACTCACGCATACACTCGTCAACACACAGTCCAAACCTCTGGACCTATATATGTGCAATTTTGAAAGGGGCTTTACCTTACACTGTAGACACCAACTGAGGTTTTTTTTTTTTTTAATTATTTTTATTTTTCAATATTTGAAAATTATGGTGAGTCAGTGAAATGTGGTGAAATGTAATGAAATTTGTTTTTCCAAGAATCATCAGTAGCGCATAAATCAGCATAGAGTTTACAAAAATGCATCTAGTGATGATGGAGCATCGCGAAAATGTTTTTGCCAACATATCCTTGAAACCACTGTAGTTTCTTGAAAAATACCTATATGATTCGGTGATATACTTCTGACGAAGCTGTCTGCAGACCCATAACAGGTATCAAATATTACAATATCGGGACTCTTATTGGCTCAGTCAAGCAGGGTAACAGCTCCAAGTACAATCTAAAGCCAGTACTGGTAAGCTGAACGTGTTTTGAAATACAGCAAACAGTCAAGTTATCCCGGCACGGTGAACCATCATTTCTACATATTAATTTTTAATTCAAAAATTAAGATGGTTAAAGCTGTAAAATAAAATTTTAAAAATATCCGAAAACTTTTAAACCTATTGTGATATCGAATTGATTGATGTATCAAAATCAGGCCTACGAATATCTATAAAAAGCAGTTTCAGGACTTTATGAAATTCAACCTCTAAGGACATTAAAAATAATAAAAGTCGTTTCAACTAAGGAGGGAGTTACCGGTAAATTTTAATTGTTCCAATAATGTTCGTTTTTGTACGATATATAGTTTTTTTTTTGTAGATAGAAAAACATTGTGACTATTTTTCTAGTAATGAAAGTGTCATTGCTTTCTCAGTTTTTATATAGTGGTATGTCAATCACAAAGTTGCATAAAACGGTTTTATACAAGAAACAAAAAACAATTGACTTAAAGAAACGAATTAATTCTTACTGAAGAACAGTGCCACGGGCTACGTCAAAACATTTATAAAATCTGGCAATGACATTTTCCGTATTAAAAATTAAAAGCAGAATTTTGGCAATTTTTTAAATAAACAAAAAAAATATTCATTGCAGTTGTTTTATAAAAATCGTAACCCTTTATAGGATAGTGGTATGTTATTACACCACCAGCCATAAGGATCATTTTCTTTAATTTACCAAGATAAAATTGCCCCTAATATTATATACTGTGTAGATAAATGGATAGTGGTTCTCCTGAGTACCACCTTCTTCATGTTGAAGTTGTTAGCATTTCTTGAAGGAAAAAAATCTCTAGGTGGTCATTATGAGCGCCACCATCCATTCTATGCTCTCTTGTTCATAGCAAATATGCGCGCTTCAAGAAATATGTTTTGATTTTGAGAAAAAGGAATAAAGGTAAGCTAAATGGAATTGTATTCTTATAATATTGAAATTTGAGTTTCAACGTACATTTCAATTATTGAATCAGTAAAGACATTATTGTGAGATACTAAAACTAAATTTCATACCTCAACGTTATTTTCTTTGTTGTTTTCATTGTATCGCATACAGAATCTCATGTTGTTCTAAGTGCGAGTGTTATATTTGAATTGAAATATACACATTTATACAGAATTATTACTAGTGCAAGATATTATTTATTGTTTCGCTTACATGTGATGGTCGTTTTCATTAGGCACCGTGCGTGTAATTTTGAGGTTTACGAACCAAAACCTTCTTCAAAATACTTACTTATCAAATATTGTTTCTGATTTCTTTGTCAGTTATGTATAGATTTTACACATTGAAAATGTTTATTGGGTTTTTTATTTTAATTTATACATTTTATAAAATTTGACAGTCGGTGAACTAAAAGCGGTTATTGGTATTTCGGTTGTTATGGGTTTCATTCTCTGCCAACCATGAGACTTTATTGGTCATCCGACCCTAATTTTCATGTAAGTAGGATAGTTAATGTAATGTCATTGAGAAGATTTTTAAAAAATTCTTATGCTTCTGCATCTGACCGATAATAATAAAATGCCAATTAGAGAATCCCCCAATTTTGACAGGTTATACAAGCTAAGACCACTGATAAGTCACATGAACACTGTGTTCTTACATTCTTCCAATCCAAGCAGCTTCGTAAGTATTGATGAGAGCATGGTTGATTTCAAGAGACGGTCTTCACTAAAGCAGTACATGCCTTTGAAACCAACAAAGCGTGGTTTCAAAGTTTGGGTAGCTGCTTGTGCGATAACTGGTTACATGCTAAGGTTTAGCATTTACGAAGGCAAAAGTGTACTGAACTGTGAAGGTTCGTCAGGGGGAAAAAGTTGTAATCGCACTCTCTACTCGTTTCCGAATGTTAGGATACTGTGTATTTTTTGATCGATTCTTCACTAGTTTCTCATTACTAGCCAAACTGTTGTCAAAAAAAACTTTTTGGGTGTGGTACAATAAATCAGAGTAGAAAATGTTTTCCTAAACAGCTGTTACAAAGTGATAAAAAACTAAAAATGGGAGAAAGTAATTTTGTTATAAAAAGTGATATTTCTTTAGTCAAATGGAAAGACAGAGGGGCAAAGGCTGTTACTTTAGCCAGTAACATGCATAATCCATCATCCATAACTCACATATCAAGGAGAAACAAAAAAGGTGAGAAAGAATCAATTACATGTCCTAAGGTGGTAGCTGATTACAATGCATACATGGGAGGTGTGGACAGGTTCGACCAGCTCTTGTCAAGTTATGATATTTCATGGAAATCACGAAGATGGTGAGTCAAGCTACTGTATTATATTTTGGAATCTGTAATTGTTAATTCATTTATAGTTTATTCACAGACTGTGAAACTAGGTAATAATAAAGGATATAAACATATTTTACATCTTACATTTAGGAATAGGTTGGCAAATGAGGTAATTGGAAATTTTTGTTCTAAAAAGTCACGAGGGCCTCAGAGCAACCCTAAAATTATAATTTCAAAATCTAAGTTCTCTAGAAAGGTACTTCTTCACAGATTGAAAACAAACCTCCTTTTGTTATGCACCTCTTACATGAGGTGTCAAATGAGTCAATGATCAATTGTGAAAGTGACACGAACTTACACTTGATGGAATTCCAGCTTGTGCGTAAAAGATAACGCGAGTTTTTCAGGTCTCTAGTAATATGTGTTAGTAATCAATACTTTAATCACTTGTCAGTCAGAACTGTCTAGTAGGACATTGCCTACAGAACAAGAACATACGAGGAAATCTGATCCTTGCATCATGTTCTTCTGACAACTGTGCACTGACAACATTTATTTTATGTGAAACTTGGCTGCTTAGTGAGCTTTGTTGGTAACAATCGATGTTCGGACCCATGGACGGAACCACGTGTGCAGTCGTTTTGCACGGGAGAGCAACTGTCTGTCAAACAGGTTAAAGTGACCGTTTGCGACTACCTGGACCAACAACTCACAACATTATTCTGTAATCAGGATCAAGTTTACCGCTTGATGTGAGATATTAGTGTCTGAAATACTTGTTCTATGGTTGTTTCTGAAGGTGTTTATTATAAATAATCACTACAGTGATGGTGTTGCACTTTTTGTTCGTGCTTAACAGATGTGAAGATAAGTCACAATGGATCAGCAGTGGACCGTCAGGGATAGAAGTATCCCGAGAAAACCCACTGGGTCACTCCAATGTTCGGTGAGTGATTTATATGTAAATATGTAAGGAAGTAGTCAGACCATAAAGTCACTGCGAATATCAATCAAATATTACCATGCTGTTAAAATGTGCATTAGTTTCAGTTCGCAGTATGAGAATGCGAATACGCATGCATTGAATATTAACATTTTAATACAATACAGGTAACTGTTATCTGTTATTGGAAAATTTGTGCACTTTTCTAACTTCATTACTGCGTTTTACAAATAGGTACGTTTTCTGTCTTCATGTTTGAATAATATAAATGGACATGTGTCACTTTTGCATTTACTAAATGATTTGTGCGGCACACTGGTTCAGCCAATATACAATGCCTGGTCGCTTGAGGAAGGTGTGAACAGGCGATGCTCCAATCCTACAACACAACCTGTGCCCAGCGCTGTTCCAACACACTGCTATTCGTTGTTCTGCAGGTTGCCTAGATGCCAGGCTCCCGCTTGTACACAGCCGATGATTGCCGATGAGGACTTTGATTATTTCAGTGGCCCACTTTGTGTATCCATGACTGTACATACTTCATCTTAGGCCGAATGTTGCTTTGAGGGTTGTTTATAATGACATCACGAAGTAGACAGCAGTTCAAAAACCACTTGTCGCGGATAAGGTTAACAGACGTCTGGCAAAATTACATGTCTCCTTTGTGTATTTTTTTGTCCGGCCGGATTTTTAAATGTCCGGCTGTGTAACAGGATGAGACATTACCTACATGAGATATTTTCTGTCAGTACACAACTACATGCTTCGTTATTTATCATGAAGCTGCTGTCACACACACACACATAGAGAGGCTCGTCACGTCATGATACTTGTGTTGCGTGTTCTTGGCTATTTATATAACAATATCATGTTGTATTCTTTGATAAAGTATGGGTATATACTTGCTTATTTGTATGAGAAGTGTGTGTTCTTTAGTATTAAAACTATTATTTACACGAAAATATGTGTTTGTATTCAAATTGGTTATTCATATGAAAATAGCACACGATAGTTAATTTACGGCTCAGAAAAATTGCCAGTATCGTCATTTTGAGTAAAATGTCCTCTTTTGCGAGATAAATGCCTTCCTTTCTTATTGTCAGTACCTGGTAACCCTAGTTGCGGAGATACTTAACACTCCCAGTGCTACTGTCTCCAGTTGAAGAACATTCTGGGAGGGAGGAAGGGAAGGAGGGGCTGTACACCCTTCTCACAAACATTTCGTTGCTATTCATTCCC
This sequence comes from Medauroidea extradentata, assembly GCA_003012365.1. Taxonomy (NCBI): domain Eukaryota; kingdom Metazoa; phylum Arthropoda; class Insecta; order Phasmatodea; family Phasmatidae; genus Medauroidea; species Medauroidea extradentata. The sequence continues at coordinate 87,160 of PNEQ01037084.1, forward strand.
TGTCTTCTAAAGCTCAAGCACTCCGAATGCCCTTAAGCATTATGACCATAAATGAGAGCACAGTGCGGGCACGATTTCATAGCTTACTACGCCAATAAAATAGTCAACTATATTATTGTGTATTTGCTTATTTTTTATTGGTCATATGCTACAGTAATGGAAAACCTATATGATAAACAATGATGATATTAATTAAATTTTATTGTTAATTGTACCTTATCTTTAGATGTGCATAACTCAGTTAAGATACATTGTGGGTTACAACTTTCTCTCCTCAAGTCTTTCAACTACACGTTTTGTAGAACAGTGGCAGCCACTCTAAAATTGTGCTTTGACTGTCACTTGTTGGTTTGTACGCTGTTTTTGGAAACATAACTAAATTTCAGAACATAAGGTTCTATACCTAAATATACTCACTTTATATTCCTCTATCATTTGCTTTTTTAGTGTTGACTCTGTATAACTTAGAGACAGATGCAGTAAGGACGACACAACACGTCACTCTAAAAAATAGTTTGTAAATTAACAGACGTGCTTATAGGAGCGCTAAGGAAGTAGGTATGGTAGAATAGTTTCCCAAACATCCATGGTAACACTCCTAAACCTAATTATAAAACAGTCAAATGTATACTAAAGTTACCAGATTTGTATTGTAACAACTGTAAAAGTTTGCATATTTACAAGGCGAAGTATGGTAACTGTCCCATACTGTGTCTGGGGTAATAACTTCCTAAACATTCAAGGAAGTTTTTTTACAGTGATGCATCACACCTCACACTAGCCTCTAGGCGCAGTCACTGCACTGGCGCGCATTCTTCTCGACAACTCACTCGTATGAAGCATTCAGTTGGATACGTATCATTTCATGACGTAACACTAAAGATAAATGTGTATTGTAAACACATTATACCTTTTTAAATATTCCGACCCAAGATTTTCGTACCTAAGAGCCCGCTCAATACGAATTCCCACCATTTTCGGCTTGAATGCTGTTTCTAACAGACATCATCCACGCTCGTTGAGTATCTTTCTAACGACGTCTCCACACATCGCCGAACATAGTGGTTCGTTTACTGTTGAAGTAGGCACATGTGATGACTAGCCAAAGGCGGTTATAAATACTCTCGAACTGAAATAGGGTAGATTTACTCAGTTATCTGACCACGTTTTGTTGATCACTAGATGTTAAACAAGCTGTGATAAACGCTTGTAATGCAGTTTAGAGTTTTAATATCTGGGAATGAACAAGCCTACTAGTATACATTTTAAATATTTTACTTCGTTGGACATGAGCAGCAGATTTCTTACTCATTATTTCATTGAGATTGTTTATTCAATATTTTAAACGGCGTACAATCTCTTTCACATCCTATTTTAGTCCAGGAAAGATATTAGAAAAGGGGTCAATTTATGGACAAACTGCAAGAAATGGTTTTCTTACGTCATCATTTTCAAAAAAATTCGTAAAATAACATATCCAAAATCCACCGAAATCTATCTTGAGGTTTTTAATTTTTTTCAGAAATTTGTCCCGAAAAAATGCGGAAAAAAGTAATAAACCGAAAACGGCGAATCTCACGTCAAAACGCGTAAAAACAAAAATTAAAGAGAACAAAATTGTCCATTACAAATACAAAACTCACGAAAATGCGATTATAACTTCTTCTTTTTTTTTTTTTTTTTCGGGATTCGTTCCCGGAAAAACATTAAAATGAAATAAATCGACAACGGCGCACTTTACAGCAAAATATTCCAATAGGTAAGTTGCCTAGCTTTTCCTGTAATATATTATAATTTCATACTTATTCGCATAAAATAAGCATTTTTAATCTTCAGAATTTGTCACGAAACCGCACATCGTATGCCAAAATCTATGGAGGACAAAAAATGTTCACATTTAATTAAGAATTTACTTCTTTCCGCTTAAAAGTAATGGAGTATTCATTACACTGGGCTTGTCAAAGGTAACAACATTATTTAAACGGAAATAAACAGAAAACAATGCATCACACGTCAAACTATGTCGGACCATAGTTAAAGAGCGTCAAGTTTTACCTAATAAAAATTAAATTCATCAAAATCCACTAAAATATCGAATTTTTCGTCTTCGAAGCTCTCAATATTGCTTCCTCTGATGTATGATTTAACCAAAATATCATACTTTCATGGAGACTAACAACATTCTTAGAACCACGTTTTTTAGATAACTATATACTCAGGGACGTAGCCAACAATTTTTTTTTCAGGGGGGGGGGG